>JARACY010003034.1:0-36615 GCA_029255725.1 Scrobipalpa atriplicella | reverse complement strand
AGAAGCGACACAATATTATTATGGATTATATTTGCTAACTGGCCGTGTATAGACTTTGGATAGGAAAAGGTAGGTGAGTGAGTCACAACATGAAACTGCAATGTTTACGAAAGCAAAAGAACTTATAGCTGTTGTTTAAAGAACTCACACATATAAAACGCCACAGGCAAACAAACATTCTAAGGTTTCAAAAAAAACGTAAGTACACCAAATCTACTATCCATTAAGACATCATTTAATACCAAAACCAGAACTAGAAAATATGTTTAAGTTATGTGCGTGCATGTATAAACTTACTTACCCTTCATCATCCCCTAAAATATAACATCTACGTACAATACACACAGTTGTGTATTCTATGACTTGGCTCCGAATGATGCGACGACATGTTTTGACATGTCTCTCTGATGCTCTCAATGAAAATTTAATTGGCGATAAAATTGACCACGAGACTTTCTTAATATAGGATTCATTTGTTCTATCATCCTACTTAACTATTAATTTGGAATTGATTTTATTGTTCAATTTATCGACATCTGCTTTAAGGGAATAATACTCCAGTGATTTAAAAACAATACAAAGCTGTCCACTATCTGTTGGGAGACATGACAGATGTGTATTGCCGTTGTCCCGTAATCAAATTCATTAATTTGCTTGTTATATAGATTTTAGCTTGTTTTATGTATGTATGTAGTGTCGCAGTAGTATCACTGTTTCCTTATAATTAACGGAGTATCGTTGTCTGATTTGCGTCGAGCGAGGAAAAGGAGGTTATCTCAGTCGTGATCCTTGTGATCGTCTCGTCGTCTCCAAACATCTTAGCGTAAGCGGATTAATGTCGCGAACCCACAGCAAAGGTACAACAAGCAGTCTTCTTCATTTAATTAAGTGTCAGTCATGGTTTGATTGAACAAAATATCGACTGGAACCGACGGCTTAATATGCCCCAGAAGCACGGACTCTTTTTTTGGTAGATAATCAAGTGATTCATCTTGCATTGTCCTAGCCAAACTGGAGAAAGATAACTTGACAAAATATCAACTTTGTTTTATCCTCTTGGGACTTGAATCTACGACCTACGGAACAATAGTTTATGTAAGGGATAAAAGCGTGTATGTGTTTATCTAAATTATTTTAAATATTCTGTCGACAGACTTACTTAGCTCCATTTACTTATACGGGACCACAACTGTGACGTTAAACTGTTGAATAGAGACATTACTAAAATACCTACCTCACAAATTAGCTATTAGAAATGATAACAAATGTTTAAGTATGTAAGTTTGAATTGTAAATTTGTATAATTTATACTAATTAGTAAACAGGTGTAACAACTTGTTGAAACTTCATTGTATAGGTATTGTAGTTTGTTGTGAGAAAAACATTCTTTTTTTCTTGAAATTACTGTTTTTTGTAAGTTTTGTATCCTTTTCCTACATGAAGCTTTGTCTATTTTATGGTGGAATTCAGTTCGTATAAAACAGTTATTGGTTGACAGGAGTTTTTCTTCTTTTACAGAAACGCGACACTCCTGTTGGGGGACCTGCAAGTATTTGATACTCTTTGTGAAACAAAACTACACTATTCGAAACCCACAGTTTGTTTGTGACCAATACAAACTGAATTTCAACATTCTGTCGGTATTCTGTGTTCAAAAGTCTCGCCAAGTACTTTAAAACAATAATAGAACAACATTTCAAACGGGAACATAGAATGGAATGTTTAAAATAGAATCGGCGTCAATTTAAATTGTTCCAACTTGGTTCGAAGTTAACAGCACACGCTTCACGCCAAACAACTTTACAGAATCTCTCTATCATCATAATCCGTGCAAAAGCATTCACGTCTGTGTCATCGCCATAATCCGTCCGTTTGCCTCTCTTCACCGAGGTAGTCTTAAGCTCCAATACCTCTTTCACCTTTTTATCTGCTTTTTGGGCATCGTCAGGTTCAAACACGGTCGTTGAAGTTGCCATGTAATCGGTTGGTACGCCTTCTTTCTCTTGAACAATGGGCTTTTCATCGAAATTTTCGTCATTTTCGGCATATTTATCGGTATGAATTTCCTCTTTTTGCTTTGTTACGACATGCAGTGACATCTGACACGTTTTGACTTTTGCCGTCAAATTTTCTTTTTCTCCTTGGCATTTCTGGCTCGGAATCTCAATTTGTTCCAAAATCGTACCTTCTTGCTGCTCTGACTTTTCTTTTTCCTCTGCGCAAAGTTGTTCTGCGCAGATCGCTTCGTAGCTCTCTTCGGATGACGTGGTGGATGCGCAAAGTTGCTCTGCGCTGAACACTTCAGCGCCGCGCTCTTCTGCGCACATGACCGCGCAGGTCGCTTCATTCCCGGCGGCCATCTTCTCCGCCTTATAGTCTGAGCTGTGACTGATGCTGTCACCCGAATCATGGATGTCTTGGATCTCATCATAATTAGCAGGGAATTTCTCGCTCTGAATATCACTCAGCAATTCTGCGAATGTGCTATAAGTCTTCTCTTCTTCACTTCTGAGCCATAATTCCGCTAGGCCGATGATACTTTTCTTCGCCACAAACAATTTTATGTCTTCCGGCCATCCGTACAACTCAGCTTCTCGCTCGAACTCCTCGGCCCACTCTTTAGAAGATATCGTGTCCTCGTATCCGCTGAATTCGATCGGCTCCTCTAAATAAGAAAGTATTGTAAATGTCCTCGATTGCTTCATCGTCGTAGTTTATTTATTTATATCGTCTTCGTACGTCTTGCAATACTGTTTTTCGTCTTCTTTATATCTTTTCGGGATAGCTGTGACCGTACAGACTTGCCTGGTCACCAGCTCGATTCTTCTTTGTTTCTCTGATCGTCTTTTTTTTCTGTTCTTCGTATTTTTTCTTCGTTTTTTTCCCTGGGTTTCTTTTATCACGGCACGAGCCCCCAAATATAGGATGGGGGGGGCCGGCACGGATGCAATAAAATACGTCTTTAACTTAAAATTAACTTCTTTATTCAGCTTCTACAAAATCTTCACAAAATATTACATCCGTCGCCTTTGCCAGCTCCATCCAAACTCAATCTTTCATACTGATGCGCTCACTCTCTCGCACTCATTCAACGTAGCTCTATCATCTTCTCTTTCTCACATATCCGTCTAAAAACTATCATACGTCATCGTTCAGAAATAGATCATTCACCAAAAAGATCCAATCCCACATATATGTAATGTTAACTCATCAAATTTGACAAATTATCGAATATTATGATTTCTGAAAATATCGAAAAACTCGTAGCGCGTGGGTTTAACTAATTAGTATCGATACAACCAAATTCATAAAATAACTCGGAAAATAGAAGTAAAACAGGGACGGAACAAAAAGCGGCTTAGACCGCAGCAGCGTGTAAGATATTTTTTTCGATTGTACAAATAGTTTAAAAAAAAGCCTAGACTTATAAATATTGTGTTTGACTGTACCTACCTTTATGAGAAAATGATTAAGGTACGTTTGGGCGCGGACTCTCTAAGATCTTCATCTGATTGTCACAGCACGAGGAATTTCAGATATCAGCTCTTGTGTTGGTCCCCATGTGGTGTCGTTTTAGTATTAATTTATTTTTGCGAATTTTAGAGTATTTTTCTTTTTATAGAACAATAGAGTAGACCATAATATTTTCGTAGAAAACTACTTAACTATAGATTGTGGAAGACACAAGGCGGTAGCTGATTATGCAGTTTTAAATATATTTTCGATTTCATTGTATAAAAAACTAAATCAAAAAACGCGATTTTTACTATAGAAAAAATCGATTTTCAGAACTGTCCAATAATATTTTGATAATGGCGCTAATTCAGGACGCACTTTTTCTAATTGTGAATTCTTAGTAGCGCTGTAACTTTCTTATATTTGACATAAGAACAGGATAGCAAATAAATACATGTTTTTGACGTTTCTAATTTGACATAAGCTGCTTTAAATAAGAACCGAGCATAGAGTATGTTCCTTATTTTACGTCAACTAGCAATCTAATGCTAAATTTAAGCAATCTAATGTTAGATTAGGAATGTCAAAGTCATGTGTTTATTTGCTATCCTGTTCTTATGTCAAATATAAGAAAGTGACAACGCTACTAAGAATTAGAATTAGTAACTGGACGGTGAGAATCGAAGCCATATCTAGTTAATGGAACTATATTCATAAATTCCTTTCAATATCTGCAGCTGTGATTTTCTGTTATATACAACGTGTAACAGAAAGGGTATATGCATCATGAAATGTGTGAATCTACCCATGAAACAGAACAACTTTCCCTAAGGAACATAGGTCGAAATAAGAAAAAAAAATAACTTACCATACTAAATTGCGCTATCAGCTGATGCATTTTGTATGAAAGGTCACAATTTTTTTTTAGTTTTTCAACCTATATTCCTTAGGGAAAGTTGTTCAGTATCATGGGTAGATTCACACATTTCTCGATGCATATACCCTTTCTGTTACACGTTGTATATTTTATTTTTGATGCAATTATTTCTGAAACAGTTGTAAACTTTCACACGAATTATCTGAGATATTCCCGGAGTTCAAGTTGAAGTGGTCATGTCATGTTCATGTGCAACATTTATTTATCGTGGTCGTTAATCTCAGCGGCTTTATTTGTCAATGTTTGTCGTGAAGCGTGTGCTGTTAACTTCGAACCAAGTTGGAACAATTTAAATTGACGCCGATTCTATTTTAAACATTCCATTCTATGTTCCCGTTTGAAATGTTGTTCTATTATTGTTTTAAAGTACTTGGCGAGACTTTTGAACACAGAATACCGACAGAATGTTGAAATTCAGTTTGTATTGGTCACAAACAAACTGTGGGTTTCGAATAGTGTAGTTTTGTTTCACAAAGAGTATCAAATACTTGCAGGTCCCCCAACAGGAGTGTCGCGTTTCTGTAAAAGAAGAAAAACTCCTGTCAACCAATAACTGTTTTATACGAACTGAATTCCACCATAAAATAGACAAAGCTTCATGTAGGAAAAGGATACAAAACTTACAAAAAACAGTAATTTCAAGAAAAAAAGAATGTTTTTCTCACAACAAACTACAATACCTATACAATGAAGTTTCAACAAGTTGTTACACCTGTTTACTAATTAGTATAAATTATACAAATTTACAATTCAAACTTACATACTTAAACATTTGTTATCATTTCTAATAGCTAATTTGTGAGGTAGGTATTTTAGTAATGTCTCTATTCAACAGTTTAACGTCACAGTTGTGGTCCCGTATAAGTAAATGGAGCTAAGTAAGTCTGTCGACAGAATATTTAAAATAATTTAGATAAACACATACACGCTTTTATCCCTTACATAAACTATTGTTCCGTAGGTCGTAGATTCAAGTCCCAAGAGGATAAAACAAAGTTGATATTTTGTCAAGTTATCTTTCTCCAGTTTGGCTAGGACAATGCAAGATGAATCACTTGATTATCTACCAAAAAAAGAGTCCGTGCTTCTGGGGCATATTAAGCCGTCGGTTCCAGTCGATATTTTGTTCAATCAAACCATGACTGACACTTAATTAAATGAAGAAGACTGCTTGTTGTACCTTTGCTGTGGGTTCGCGACATTAATCCGCTTACGCTAAGATGTTTGGAGACGACGAGACGATCACAAGGATCACGACTGAGATAACCTCCTTTTCCTCGCTCGACGCAAATCAGACAACGATACTCCGTTAATTATAAGGAAACAGTGATACTACTGCGACACTACATACATACATAAAACAAGCTAAAATCTATATAACAAGCAAATTAATGAATTTGATTACGGGACAACGGCAATACACATCTGTCATGTCTCCCAACAGATAGTGGACAGCTTTGTATTGTTTTTAAATCACTGGAGTATTATTCCCTTAAAGCAGATGTCGATAAATTGAACAATAAAATCAATTCCAAATTAATAGTTAAGTAGGATGATAGAACAAATGAATCCTATATTAAGAAAGTCTCGTGGTCAATTTTATCGCCAATTAAATTTTCATTGAGAGCATCAGAGAGACATGTCAAAACATGTCGTCGCATCATTCGGAGCCAAGTCATAGAATACACAACTGTGTGTATTGTACGTAGATGTTATATTTTAGGGGATGATGAAGGGTAAGTAAGTTTATACATGCACGCACATAACTTAAACATATTTTCTAGTTCTGGTTTTGGTATTAAATGATGTCTTAATGGATAGTAGATTTGGTGTACTTACGTTTTTTTTGAAACCTTAGAATGTTTGTTTGCCTGTGGCGTTTTATATGTGTGAGTTCTTTAAACAACAGCTATAAGTTCTTTTGCTTTCGTAAACATTGCAGTTTCATGTTGTGACTCACTCACCTACCTTTTCCTATCCAAAGTCTATACACGGCCAGTTAGCAAATATAATCCATAATAATATTGTGTCGCTTCTGTAACTGCCCTCTCTCCCGCCGCCCCACAAATTGCTGTATACGTATGAGTCGCATTTGTCACCCCGACAGAGTACGTCCTCGGTCGTAGGTATGCTGACCCCAAACACTTTCACTCAAACATCGCTCTTATTAGCAAGAGATAAGGCTCTTTTCAAACAAGCCTATGGACGTTTTTCCACTAGACGGCACGTCCACGGAAACGGCAACGGCACGGTGTCGTCGACGGTATCGTGGAAGAGATAATGTATTGAAAGCATATGGAAATCAATGAAATTTTAACACAAGCTGCAGCAAGTAGAAAACTTGACGGCAAGACAACGTCGAGGCATTGATTCCCACCGGTATCGTCGCAGGCCTGTGCTACAACTACATGTGTTTTATCACAGTATGGTTTTATGTAGGACATTTGTATTCGTGCGAAGCATGCGTGTGTGTGTGTGTGTGCGTTCTGATTACTAGCTGGACGTTATCTTCGACGATATTACCGTCCTAGTGGAAGAACAGAGCCACGTCCGTTGCCGTACTGTCTAGTAGAAAAACAGCTGGTGAATAATTATGTAGGTGCAGTCTTAATTAAAAGAGATGGAGTGTCGCGGTTCTTTGTAGGTGCGACAGTGACAACGCGTGAATCACGGATTTGTGATGAGATTAATTTATTTATCTACACTCATGTCGTAAATCCTTCATTTACTTATCAGAAACGCTAAGCAAATGATATACCTTTCGATGCAGCCGTGACTAAGGAACCATACAAATTTCATTTCGTTATCGCAAAGTTGTAACAAAATGAAGTTTTTTATTTTTTATTTTTACGCAGATGCTTGCTATTTGAGCAAACTAGAAAAGAAGAAATAATGATTACTTTATTTTTTCTTTAATTTAAATTTGTTGTATGAGTGTAGATAAACTATTGTATGAAACTGTACATAATTAGTATTTAACACTCGTGTATACTTTTATGAAACTCGCTGCGCTCGTTTCATAAACCACACTCGTGTTAAATATCCCTCATTATGCAACAGTTACATAAATAGCTATTTTTGCTTGAATACTTGTTCCAAGTAACTTAGTAACTTGGTTCACCGGCCTTCTATTTGTGAAGTTCATAAGATGAGTCTCTACTTAATATTAAATCTGTAATAATTACTTAATTATGAAGCTGTACCTGTTGTGTCGTCATTCTTCATGTATTGTCTATTTCATGTACTAACTTGTGTACAATAAACAATAAATAACTAAAGGAATACTTCTAAGTAGTATTATTTTAATTATTTACAATCATGTTTTTGAGTCTAATGTTATGATTATGATCTTAACGGGGTCTATGGAGCATAATAAAGTCGTCTCAGCCACACTTAACTAAAGTCAAATTATGGTATGAAATTGACACACTAATATAATAGATACTTTAAAACAAATGAATTTCGGCATAAAAATAAAATCCAAATTATAAAATTAAACTGTCCTAAAAAAATATAAACTCAATATATTTTTTCCAACAAAAGTTCATAAATATTACATCAGTAGGTACTAAATATTTATGAGGATAATTAGACCTTTCTTAATGTTACTTTATATCTAACGTTAATAATAGTTACACCGTATTATATACGCTTATTAATTGTTACAGGAGAGTAAGTGCCCTGTTACGTTTTAGTTATTTCGGAAAGTAAAGTAAGTAAATAAAAAGAATGATTAAACAAGTCCATACATCAACGTCTGCGCACGGCACGGTGGTGCGTGTGATCCATCAAACACCAGCCGGACCGGAGCGGGGTGTAGAGTACCACCACGCTTGGAAAAAGGATCTAACACGGCCAACATGGCTGCTCACTCAAAACGAAATCTCCTTGTACTTCATACAATAGAATCACAATGCGTTTGACTCTCAGAATAAAAACTCATTGTAATGTGATAGGGTGATACAGATCGAACGCGATTTTTTTACAGCTGTTAGCAGCGCTGCAGTCAAGTAATGTGTTGGCATTTTGTAGTTCGCAATTTGTCCGCCTGAACAAAAACCGCCAAAACTGTTCAGGCGGCGATATTAGGAACTAAAATTTGGCTATGGTTACATTACACTGACAGCGATTGAAGCAATGACAGCTAATAGTGGTGACGTGACAGCTGCACAGTTTTTGCGGTCGATCTATAAACGTAGGTCTTTGCCTGCCAACGCAATAATTTGTTGCATGCAACCTCCTTGCGCGAGTTTTAAAGTGCTAGAAAAAAATACGGAATGGATTTACATTATATTCTAATATACTTACTTGAAATTAAAAAGTGAAATACAAAAAAAAGGTCAAGAGCGTGTCGGACACGCCCATATGTAGGGTTTCGTAGCTTTATATTTTTACTTATAACAACATAATTATCTTCAAAATTTGATTTCAAGCTTATACAAAAGGTGTATAATGATCATTTCACCTTTACAGATTAAGTAGTTTTTGTTGAAATAGTTTTTTTTTAAATATTTCGTAAACTAATAAATACTACACTTTTCGTTATAATTTTCATTACAACTACAGCTAAAGAGCTATATTCCATATTTTTTTCATAATTTATGCATATATAGTTTTGAAGATATGACTGGATTAAATTTGTGAAAAATACTGCAACTTTGAATGAAAATATTTCGAGACAGATATTTTTCATAGTTTTTTTTTTTCAAGAAACCTCAATTATATTTTAAAAGACCTGTCTAACGATACACCACTCAATATACTACAAAAAAGAAATTTTTTTTTGCCCCCCTTTCACTTGTATGGGAGGAGGTCCAAAAATAATATTTTTGAATTGTTTTTTTATATTTCTAGATTTGCGTCATTATAATCTATCTTCATACCAAATTTCATGTTAATAGGTGAAAAATTGAAGTTTTCACAGGGGCGCGGCTACGGAACCCTAAAAATGTAAGACCTTTTCCTAGCTCTGTAAAGTGCCAAGTAAATCATTTTTATTTTCCTATCCAAGCTAAGTTATACGTATTTATTTTATGAAAGAAAAAAAAACCAATTTCAATTTAAACAAAATCCCACTAGCTTATATAAAGGATGCATTTAAATCGGGTCGTTTTCCGCCGCAGAATCGCAATATTAAAATTAATTCGAATATCGGACTGGACGCTGCGAGCAATAATCGTAAAAGATAATAATCGTCGATAACCGCATCCAACATGGCGGACGCAATATGGCCGCCGAAATAATTGGCGCGAGAACTCTGTCACTAGTGATGGTCACATATCGATAAATCGGTCTGTTTGGAGTCACCGAATCGTGGCAAGGCAATCATCGCATGTATAATGTAACCAATGATATCAAAGCGGTCACTGAATTCTAGTGAATATATATACATACATAAAATCACGCGTTTATCCCTAATGGGGTAGGCCGAGCAAGAACGACCTAAACAAAGAACGTTCCGCCACGTCTCACAAGTTTTGAGGGTTATTACAGGTGATTATGTATATATATATTTTATCGGTTGGTGTAAAATTATTGCATGTTAAAATGATGTTTAAATGTTAACTAATATTTTACTAAATTAACAATATCTCTGTATGTCTATTGTTTTGTAAAGTAAACTTCTTATAATTAACTACGACTATATCTTCTAAATAAATTAAAATCAAATCGTCAGAACATTTAAGGATAAGTAATAATAAAAAAAAAAATTGAATCCCGTGCCGCAAGTATTATTTTCCATTGGCATGTCCTAAATTGAAATCTGCAGGAAGCGCAGCACTATTCATTGACATTGCAGTTCCCAAAATCTATGTGAGCCGTCAACACACGACGCCTGGACATCGACTGATAATGACAATAGTGAAACTAGCATCGATCTGTCGAATGAATATCGCATCGCATCACTAATTCCCGTGTAAGTTTCACTAATTCGTAGGTTAGTAATTGTTTAGGGATGCTTTTAATTGGGTTGTGTGGGATGAATATTGTGTGGAGAGTAATTATTGGATCTAGTTTGATTAGCGGATTAGACGTGCCTGGATATTTCATTTTATAATAATTACGGTTGAGTAAGTAACACAGAACAATAAAATGTATTGTTTTTGTGATTATTTGTGTTTGTTCCAGTAGTAGGTATAAATAGTGAGAACTAAATATAAATATAATACATTCACGCAACTGCAAAATGATAGTTAAATAACGATACAGTACATAGGGTGATTCTTTAATCATAAAATTAAAAGTTGGGTGAAGTTTAATGACACGCTATTGAATTTTCAAAAGTATTTGGAATATTGATTGGAGTCGTTGTCTTTTGCGTAGGCCAGGACCGGAGATGGTAGGTCATAATAATTATCATATTTAAGTAAGAAGTATATTATTTATGGCTACTTATTGCCGATAATATAAAAGTAGTAAAGCGTGTTTGTTTGTCACTCGTCAACAAGATGGCCGCCTACAACTTTATCCTATCTCTACAGCTTGATGCTCGAAGTTTATACGACCATCAGCCTCATCCAAACTCCATTAGTTTCGGACTCATGAAGGGAGTGGATGCATGGGTAGCAGAGGCAAATAGTAAACTCTATTATTTTCAATTAGCTATTTACGTTTATTATGAAGGGAAAGGCAATTTGAATAAATTAACTAAGTAAAAACAATTTCCTAAATACTAGCATCATTTAACGGTTACCGTGCCGGAGGCCTATACTCTTGCACCATTAGTAAATTGAATCGACTAACTATCAACTTGAAAACGCGCTCTTTAAAATTAGGCTGATAGAGTTTATATTTCGGAGGTTGTTCACCCACGAAAACAACTGTGACTCCGATGTGCTATTATGACTTAAATAATTGCCTACTTGTCGTTACTGTTTTTACGATATTTTCATTGATTTAATTTTTTCCACATACTGTACACAAGCTTACCATCTGGTTGGTTGGATGGTATTTCTACCATCAAAATTTTTAACTAGGTCAGGTGTAAGTAAGTCATGGGGTTTATTTGCAAACTTGGAAATACATCCTCACGGAATACCTTTGTATAGGACTTTGGGCGGCTGGGCAACTAAGTGGTTCACCACAAGGATCCAATAAAAGGACAATGGGCGAAAAGGGTCTGAGTTTCGAAAAATTGTTAAATGCATTATTATTATCTTATAATTCTGGTATACTTCTATTAGATTTTACTTTAGTCAAAGAAAATATACTTTAGTGCTTTACTATGTTTTTGTAGTGTGACTTTGTTGTGACATTATACTATGTTTTTCTTATCATGAAGAATTATTAATTTCGATAAAGTATATTAATTATTGTGAAGTAATCACGTTCTGTTCTGAGTAAACTCATTGGGCGTAGAAACTTTGATTACCAATTTTGCATTGACTCAAGAAGATAAAGAAGAAGAAGAAAAACTCATTAAATACTTAGTATTTGCATTTCTATGTTCGTACAATTATCACCAAACTGTTAGTATAAATTCGGCTCTGTTCTCTACACGTTATTGCTCACGTCTTTATCCTATTAGCAAACACTTATTCTGTCTCACTCATCGCGTAGCCCCTCCCCCCTGCCTACGCCCTAGCGGCCCGCGTGTGAGTCTTTGTGGACCAATATTACACCCATCAATCAGATCAAGCCGAGAGACGGCACAAAGTAATAAACTTAAGAGAAATGCTTGTAATTCTGTTTAACAAGGCACTTTCTTTTATGTTTTTAAGCATAAAAACTACAAAGTAAAGGAGACCAAAAATCTTTGAGTGTATTTTATGACCATAAAATGGCTCATTTGGATCGAGCAGCGATACGGATCGCCAAGGTCGCGGTTTCAAATCCCTCTTCGTGTACTCCTATGTAACATACTGTAGGTAGGTTACACATGCGATCTATAAGTGTTTATAAGTATGTAAGTAAGTACTCGTATATTCTACTAGCTTTCCGCCCCGCGGTTTCACCCGCAGCTAAGAGTTTTCCCGTGGGATTGAGTTCCCGCGCTGTTCCTACCTTTAAAATTGACGGAATTTCAATACAAACTTCCATCCCCTATTTAACCCCCTTAGGGGTAGAAAATACAAAAACGCTGAAACACGTGTTCATTATTTTTAAATCTTTAGCCCAAAAACAAAATTGGAAGATCCTGCCATCAAAATTGACGGAATTTCCATACAAACTTCCATCCCCTATTTAACCCTCTTAGGGGTAAAAAATGCAAAAATGCTGAAACACGTATCAATTATTTTTTAATCATTGGCCTAAATACAAAATTTGAAGATCCTACCTTCAAAATTGACGGACTTTCATACAAACTTCAACCCCCCTTTTTACCCGTTTAGGGAGAGAATATCCGAAAATCCTTTCTTAGTGGGAGGTTACGTTATAAGAGGAACTTGCTCTCTAAGTTTAATGATTCTAGCTTTAGTAGTTTAGGCTCTGCGTTGATGAATCAGTCAGTCAGTCAGTAAGGACAAACGATTTTATAAGTATAGATTATTTTTTCAGACTCCAGTTCTGTGCTGTACTTAATAGCTGTACCTATTGTCGCGTCACGGTGAAGAATGTGAGATGAGTGAGACACATTCACTATCCTAATTTCTTATAGAGAAGTGCTTTACTTAAGGCTTCTTTTAAGCAGATATTTATGTTTCTGAAGGAGGATAAATACAAAACTTTATGTAAGGTGGTTCTAATTTTTTTATTAGCTTGTTTCCTAAATTGTTGTACACAAGAACTTTTAAACGCGCTATAGAATAGCTCTACGTAGAACGCAGATATCGGGTGTAAGGAACAGCGTACCGCAAACTACGAGTAGCTGTTTAGCGGTTGCTCAGTCAACGAAACTAAAAACTTTCACAAGGAAATTCTTTCAGAAAACAAAAAACAAAATCTGATCGAGGTGGTCATTTTGTATGGAAAAGCTTTTTTCATTTCCTGAAAGAATTTCCTGGAGAAAAATGTTCAGTTTTGTTAGTTGACTGAGCAACCCTTATCAGTTTCTGGTACGCTGTCAAAAGCAAACGAAATAAGTGTTAAGTAATGTTAACAGTTTTACCACTGTGAATAAAACTAAATAAATACTTAAATGGAACTAATTATAACGCTTAATATTACAGAAGACTTAATAAACACCGCAATTAATTGTATTTGATAAACGAAAAATATTCATGAAAATGTTTTTATTTGAGACACAATATTTATTTCTTGTGGGGGCAGCACTGAGCTTAACATACTACCTTAAGGTGGAACGAACGCCTAGTTTAGTGCTGCCCCTAGTTTTTGAATCTTGAGGAAGGCAAAACCTATAGGGTACTTTTCGATGACCTAGGATCTTGAAATTTTGCAAGAAGCAATGTCTCCTAGCACAATCAAAAGAAGAAATCCAAAAACTATATTTTTGGGTTAGATCACAAAAAAAGTTTACTTTTAGTTTTCAGTTCCCTTGCAAATAATCAAACAAACGTTCATATCTTTTGATTGCGAGGACTTACAAGTATGATTCTTTTACAGATTAAAGGGACCGTAGACCTGAGTATTCAGTATACAGTATAAATTTCAACGTGATACATTCACGCATTTCTGAGAAAAAGGGTGGTGACAGACAGACAGACAGACGGACAACCGAGTGATCCTACAAGCGTTCCTTTTCTCCTTTTGAGGTACGGAACCCTAAAAAAGTAGAAGAATACGACTAAACAGTCTTATCTTATCTTCTTATCTTATTATGCCATTAGAGTGTCCCAATGCTGGGCAAAGGCCTCCTTCCGGTCTCTCCACGACTCATGTGCTTCTTCCGGCAAAAAACAGTCTAAGGTTAATGAAATGAATGAAGTTAAAGTTAGTTAGTTCTATCAAATTCAAATTGTATTTTCTTTCCAGATACCGACCATCAGTTTACTTGGAGACGGTAATAAAAACACAAAGTAACAGTTTACATTCCCAACTGCATTCTCCAGGGGTCATGACATGAGCCACATTGGGCTTATCTCCACTCGTGTGATACAACTTTCGCTTTCTGAAATACTCCAATACCATTGCGTTTCTTTAATAATGTAAAAAAAAACCTGCATCCTTGGAAGTGCCATCAAGATCAAATGAACTTGGGCGGGGGCGATGCATGTTGGAGGAGCTGTCAAAATTATTTGGCAGCCATAGACCTAACACGTTATGTAGTACAGATCGACCGCGATTTTTGTACAGCTGTCAGCGGCACTGTAGTCAATTAAAGTGTTGGAATTTTGTAGTTCTCAATTTGTCCGCCTGAACAAAAATTGCGGTTCATCTGTACCAGGAGTCAAGGAGTTTTTCTGAGTTCACAGCCACGTTGGCTGCATTAGTTCCTTCTTTCGTCACTTACATTATGATCTTGGTGGCATAATAATCAAAATTAAACTCTTAAAAGGTAACGTTGATCACCTCAAATTGCCATATTATGTTCTGCGATCGCCAATCCAGAGTGAATGTGCATTAGATTTGAATTGGAAACAGCAATGGACACCAAGTAGCAAGTTAAGACCAGTGGGGATACAGTCATTTCTTAGTTTTATTTTGGGGCTCGTTCCGATCGACTGGGATAATTCTGTACACGAATCACCATCACCCTTATTGGACGTTTTTATGACCTCACTTAAACCACTTTAAGTCAATACAGTTTAGAGGAATTTAAGTTCGTTGCATTTAGTTTTGTTGGTTTAGTTTTATTTTATTGACTGTTTCCTGTAAAATTAAATTAGTCTCTTTAATTATGTCTGACTCTGACTGAAGAAATTTTAATAAACATTGTTTGACTGGTGCGGTATAAGCCCGGATGGTGTAGTGGTTAGGGATTGGGATGGTGGAGTGGGAGGGCTCCAATGTTAATTCTGTTCACTTGACTGTCCTCCCTGACCTTGTCTTAGGTAGAATCAAGAGAAAACCTATTTCGAATAAGAAGAAAATTTGTAAGTATAATATCAATAATTTATATAATAATCTTCAAAAATAGTAGGATACGTACCCTGTACTTACAAAAAAATGAAAAAGAGTGGATTCGGCTGAAATTCCAGTAGGTCATTTAATTTACATAAATGGAACGTCGGGATCTTAATCTTTGTTGAAAACACTTAAAATACGATTTGTTTTCTTGGGCTCTATTTTAACTTTTTCTTGGTTGCTATGCTAGGCAGGCCCTAATTTAATAATAATGATATTTTCTTCTGGTAATTATTAAGAAACAAGAACAATATAAGTACGTTTCGCTTAGATCAGGTATGATAATTATGCTATGATAAAAGCAATAGGTAATTATCTAACTACATAGTATCAAATATCTAGGTCATGCAAGTATTTGATCAATTTGTGGTTGTCATAACTCATGTCATATCTATTATTCTATTCACTATAATTTTTACATAAATGTATTAACCACTTAAAGGATTTCTGTGTATTTCAGCTTTGGTTTAGGTCATATGAATCGACAATCGTCACTATAACATGTATTATAGGCGCCTTCTGCCGTATAAGTAAAGTTATCTGTAGTCCTATCATTCCCCACCGATAAGACGAAAATAAGTTCAGATATTATTTATAAGGAAAAACTTTTATGAAAGTTAATATTAAAAGAATACTAGAATTCCTTAATGAATACTAACATCACACCGAAACATATTTAAGTTAACATGCGTTTAGTTTAGCCGCCATGTTGATCCAAGCCGCGGCTTCTCACTTAATTAGACATAATCCTTCAGCGCGGAGTCTCCGAGGAACAAAACGACGCAACTGGCGCCAACCGACCAACATATTTTTATCTCGCATACACTGTTCTCTCAGATTACATGCATACTTTGAAATACTCATTAGAAATTAGAATTACCTTTTATTGCAATTTACATGCGATCATGCGAAAATCAAAAATATTTATTATGAACGGAAATAATTATGTAGAACGAAAATAAATTTGTTTTGTATGATTCTTTTATGATTTGGGTTAGCTTTCTCCTTGACGCAAACATTACGTAGCTGTGGTAGTAGGTATATTTATGAACTAGCTTTCCGCCCCGCGGTTTCACCCGCAGCTAAGAGTTTTCCCGTGGGATTGAGTTCCCACGCTGTTCCTACCTTTAAAATTGACGGAATTTCAATACAAACTTCCATCCTCTATTTAACTAATAACGTAAAAAATGCAAAAATGCTGAAACACGTATAAATTATTTTTTAATCATTAGCCTAAATACAAAATTTGAAGATCCTACCTTCAAAATTGACGGACTTTCATACAAACTTCAACCCCCCTTTTTACCCGTTTAGGGAGGGAAAATCCGGAAATCCTTTCTTAGTGGGAGGTTACGTTATAAGAGGAACTTGCTCTCTAAGTTTAATGATTCTAGCTTTAGTAGTTTAGGCTCTGCGTTGATAAATCAGTCAGTCAGTAAGGACAAACGATTTTATAAGTTTAGATAAAGTTAATAAATCAACGTCATCATTTTTAGGATAAAAACTTAAACAATGAAAATTTAGCTGCAGAAAGAAAATCGACAAATTTATATTTCTGTGTAAATTTCACTCCTCTGTTTTGTTACCTTGCTCACTAAACTTCTTGTTCGTGTGTATAGTTTGTAAATATAACAGCAGACAGACAGACAGACGACGTATCGTAGCTTATGCGCATCGTAGCGTAGAACATTCCTAACATCTAGTAGTTCTATTTATAACCAAACTATTGTCTTTGTACGATCTGCATCTCTTGTCTGCATATTTCTGTTAGCTGATTTGATTACCCGTAACGGGTTACACTTTGATGATAGCATTGCAGTAAGCCTGAAATTAGTCTGATGTTTAAACGGGCACATTTTTTTTATTGATTTTATTTTCATTACTTCGAGTGTACCTGCTGAGTATAAATTACCGGCAAACTTTTAGCATTGCATGGCGTAGTGGGAGGGAGAGAGAGATTGCGCATGAAAGGTCTAAAGGTGTGCTCATTGCTCAAGATGTTTCAACGGGAGCTGTATCGTTAGATAATTATATGGTCTAGTAATATAACTGTTGTGTACGTGTGAAAAAGAAAACAAAAATAAATATAATTTTAATAATTGGGTTGCATGTAGCACGCACTCACTAGGTAAATGTATTGTTTCTTATCAAAAATAATTTCAGTAGTAAATTATTAAGTGCGTGAAAACGTTCTGATAATCAGATTTGAGAAACGAACAACTAAGCTAATATCCTCACGCTGGAACCTATCATCAAAATATAAAATGTTTTAGCCTCTTGTCTTCCTAGGAATACGCTAGCTGCCAGTATTTTGTTCAAATACTTGAAAATTTTGTTATACTTTTCCTACCGTGTAGTCCGACGAGTATAATATTTTGACATAAGTAACTATATAATTATTATTTGGGGTGGGATGGGATCTACCTCGTAGTGGTCAACCCCGGGCAACGGCAATACAGGCTAGCCTGTGAATAAGTCCGGCTGAATGATCCCAACAAAGCGGTGGTAGGCTCCGCAAGGGGCCGCCTGGCTCTCTACCACACTCTCACCGGAGTCCGGCGCCAAACAGCTTGCTGTGTTCCACCGGTGCGTGAGAATGCCAGAGCCTTAACAGGCATACTCTGGGTTTGCTCGCTCCATCTTCGACTCTGTCACGGTCATTCTTGACCTAGGTGTCTAGAAAACCCATTCCAAAAAAAAACCTAAACTATACCTACTCGTATTATCGCGCGCTATAATAATTGACTTAGTCTATACGCATGTAATTTCCATTACCTAAAATACCTTTCATAATTAATCTTTCAGTATCGAAATTCCACAGCGCATTCCTCAAAATAATGATCAGATCTTGACCGCGACGCGACCGATTCATTAGACCGGCGGTCAGGGCGGCCTATCGGTCCATCGGTCGGAATAGCCCCTAATCAATTAACCAACCGCGAGCTATTGATCAACGGCGCGTCACGGCCTGCGGTTGGTCTGCCGCGCCCTCCGCGCCGTCTAGTCCAATCGACGGAGATAATCATACTCATACATATCATATTCAATTCTTATGGGGTAGACAGATCCTCAACAGCGCTTAAGAAAAGCCATGAAAAGTTTTGAGGGTTGTTGAAAAAATAAATATATACTAATATAGAAAGAATAGCCGAGGTATTTGACTCCAAGTAAATGCCTACATCTCTGAAACTTTGCACTTAATTAATTCTAAAACTACTTCACCTACACCATGCAGTGTTAGCGTTTACTAAATATCGCGTTAATTGAAAACATACCTGACAACTTATCCACTGGCCTTCGTGATTTTTATTCACAAGATTCTATTTATGAAGCGATCTCAAGTTTAAAAGCAATATTTCTGATACGAACTCAATGACATTAAAGGCTGATCACCTAATTGTCCTAAAAGTAAGATGATTCTTGTTACGATCCATGAACATGTAAATTGTCGGTCCTGCGATTTCTCTCTGTTCATGTCAGACAATCTGTCCCATCAGAATAAGAGATTGAAGGAATAGTCCTTGTGTATTGCACAAACACTTGGCACCAATAACTAGTACCGCGCAGTTGGCCGATCTAGGGCATCCAATCCCGCAATTCCGGGATCCCGTTATACCGAGATCCCCCGCCATTTTTAATATAAAAAAATAAAACCTGCTATCAGTCGTAAGAGCTGATTATTAATACGGACTACACACAGGCTCGTATTTATAAAGCGATCTCAAGTTTGAGAGAAATATTAAGTGTGGATTTGACAGGCCGTTTTGAACTGAAATGACATTTCTGATACAAACTCAAATTCGCTGTCACTCTTGAGAGCTGATTATAAATACGACCCACAGTGTAGCATGGTGTAAATCAGTGTCAGAATCACCTAGGCAATTTAATTTTAATTTGCGGACAATTTATCAGTTCGCCACGGAGTTTTTTTTCGGACATCTTTATACAACAATGTCTTCATATTTACTGGACTGTTACGGCGTATGCGGTCGCCGCGCGGTCGTCCTAATTGCGCGCGTAACTGATTGCACGCGCGTTGCGAATAACGACGACGCGTGCACGAGAGCTTGTCATATTGCAGATTGTGCGAGCGTGTGTGAGGGATTGTGCGTGCTTGATGGAGTGCGCTTGAAACTGTTAACAAATTCATCTTATGATCAGTTTATAGACAATCAGTAACTATTTGCCTTCTGCGGTTCTGTCACACTATAGGTAAGTACCTAAATCAGTAAGGTGAAAGCTGAGTTGATGCTTTTACTTTAAAACTTTCTTGTTAAAAAAATAATTTATTACTAAAACTGCTATCCTCATTCATTTCCCTAGATTAGGTAGGAAGCCAACCCCGAGAAATACGGGAAACTGATAGAAAAACGTACTATAGATTATCTCAGACTATTATTACATACATACATAATAATCACGCCTTTATCCCTAAGGGGTAGGCAGAGGGTAAACGTCCAGGTCGTTCCGCCACGTCTGACAAGTTTTGAGGGTTATTCCAGATAGATCTGTATATTGCTAATAGTGACAGGTTGTCAGCCCATCGCCTAAATTACAATACTGAAACCCTCGGATCCCTTAGCTGATTTTTACAGCATGCCCGGGAGGAGATGTAGCTGGCACATTCTATGTTTTTCTATTTCTCCCAGTCCAGCATGGAAGTACTATTCATTGAATTAAATCTGAATCTGTCAATACTTTTGTGAAAAAAGGATTTCTAACTTCGGTTGACGCTCAGCTACTTGCTCACGCCTCATCTTGTATTCGTCAAGGGAGCTCCACTAGCTGCCTCCAGCCGCTACGGGACCCACGACAATGACATACGTGCGTCTCAAGGACTTTACGGATCTACTCGTGCAAACACTATCATAAATAAACTGATTTTTCTTCAGCCGTTTGACTGTGGAATATTTAGTTTTAAGAGACGGGTTGACAACTTGTCACTATACTAATAAACTTTTTAATCTAAAATTGCCCTCAGTATTTGTCAGACGAGGCAAAAACGCCCATTAGCATACTGGTCATTTTATGTACTGCATACCCCCTTTCGGATAAAAGCGTGACTTTATGTATGCAAGTTTATTTTATCCTATGAGGGGCTTTCCCTAGTTTGCTTTAGGAATTGCAGGCTGAATAACCATATTTACTTGCAAGAAAAAAGGTTATGTGCTTCAGAGAGCAAGGTAAATCATACCAAGAATATATAATACTCCATTCATTATTAAAAAATAATTCCTGCCATACTAAATGACCGTTTAAGTATGGGGAAAATTATTTTTAATAATGAATGGAGTATAGTTACGGGCTCTATTAGTCGGTATAAAAATTCTAACAATGCTACATCCATTCGTTGACTCAACAGCCCACTCCATACAAGTACTTCGAAGAAGAATGTGTTTATATGAAGTTAACAACTAAAACTTTTAGGTAAAGGTTTGTAAACAGAGTATGATAACACGCATTCAATTATTCAAAAATAAGATAATTTCATGATAACTTCCGATCTGGATAAACATAAAACAATCCAGCTGCTTCTCAAGCCAAGCATCTGGTAAAAATCAGATGGTCCGTCAACTGATTCTTACAAGTTTTTTTTTTATTATTTATTGTTTTGTTATCTAATCGAGATCTGATCGGTCTAATTTTTTTTTGCATTATTGACAAGAGAAGTTTTAACTCAATAATGCAGCGAATAACCGTTTGATCTGTGGTAAATAGCGGCCGGTGCGAACTACTTAATAACTATAAAGGTCAGTTCAGGCGAAGCTGCTTGAAGATGCAGCTCGTTGTATCACTAAGCGACAGGCTGCACAGCGCAGCGTAGCGCTAAGCCGCGCCACTAATTTGCATTCTGTCAATGAAATGTTCATCTTTTTGTATGGTAAAAGTTCTGTATTTTATCACGCTCTTGAAAAGTGCGCGCCGAGTCTCGCCACGTCGGTTCTCGGTGTAAATTGACCCTAACACTATACAGCTTATGTTAGTGCAGAAATAGGATACAAGCTTGCACTCAATACATTGCCTACTGGCTTACTGGCATACGATAGAGCAGATGCTCTTAATGTCCGATCAATGAAGATTTGGCTTTAAACTGGAATGTAACGATGCAACGGACAACCTATGGTAGTTCTCGAAACAGGTCTTTGGGATTTAGCCCTAAGTATTTAGAATTACTTGAGATTTTGACCGACGCGACGGCAACGTAGCATGCATTACTAACGTAAATAATGTTTACGTGTCGTAAATTATGCAAATAAATCATAATAGTCACGAGTAGGTACTTATTCAAAAATATCTTAAAAAAGTTTTATCTCTCTCCGCTTTTCCTACGCGGAAAAAATAAGCTTAGTTTTAAGAATATTTTTCTTTTAATTCAGTTTTTGTGTAAAACGACACAATGAATCATAAATTACTCAGTGAAATCCTAATGTTAGCATTTTCAAACTGTCATTTTAAAGTTTATTCTGACTTAGTTTAAGACTAGGTACCACTATCAACAAAGTCAGTGATCGGAAGTGACCAATGAGTTTAGGTTTTATTTATATGATGTGCCTAAACGTTTGTCCTCTATTCGGTCATCCCGACCCGACCTAATGTGATTAAGTTTAATACATATTCAGCATCAGAACCAATGAGTCGCGATTACCAAAGCCCTCTTTCATCAGTTTTTCACAACCCAACGCTTCGGAGAGTTTGGTCTACTCTACGTCGTCTTGTGATCATTATTTTAATCCACAGTGAAGATAGACATTATTCTATTTAACGTGTAACAGAGATGGCATATGATGGATGTGGTATGATTTGGGAAAAGTTGTTCAGTTTCATGGGCAGATTCAAATCGTTCAGGGTCACATAGACCCTTTCGTTTACACGTTGTATAATCTGTGAAAATGATGCCCGTGTAGTGCTGGTTTTAATAGAATTTCCCTATATCTGTCTATTTCCCCGTGAATTCGTGGGTGTCGTAGAAGCCGTTCCCTGTAAAACCTAAAATTCGTCTGCCATAATGTCTGGCGAGTATGGTGGTCTGATGATGGAGCTGGATGGATGTCAAACCTCCCATACTTCCTATAGGCTATCGAAGTACTAGCATTGTTGTTCCGCCATGTTGCCGCGCTGATCGGATTATCCCTTTTATTTATAACTTGAAGGGCCGACGACTCGTCCCGAGTAATGTTAGCGTGAGTGCTTCTGTACCGCCCCCGGGGTGACGATGAGTATTGAGTATACTGCGCTACATATTTTATCTATTTTGTAGTATAGGGCGTTTGTGCATTTATACAATACGATTTAGCTTTCATAGTAATTGTATGACCGCTAATCCATTCATGTTTATTGGATTCGGGTCAATTTACACCGGGAAGCATCGCGACGCGTGGCGGCGCGCACATTTCAAGAGCGTGATACAATTATAGAACTTTATTTACAACGCAGAAAGGCAGATTTTCTTGAAAATTCCTCAGCAGGTGCAGCCTGTCATATAATCAGCTCTCAAGAGTGACAGCGAGTTTGAGTTTGAATCAGAAATGTAATTTTATTACAAAACGGCCTGTCAAATCCACACTTAATATCGCTCTCAGACTTGAGATCGCTTCATAAATACAAGCCTTAGTTATATGATTGGGGTTTTCCGTAATTTTGAGGAACGTTATAAGTACTCGTTTTTATTTTATTTGCCATGCTGTTTATGTAGGTATCAGTTGCTAGAATGGTCTGGCTGCCTACTGCGACACAAGATTTTTTTAATAATTTCTTTACAATAAAAACCGATTTGAACATTGATGAAAATATTACACTGAAATTTGGTTCAAATCACAATATTATAAGTAGTTAAGTTCAATCCATAGTTTTATTTTTATTATCTTTATTACTTACTATCTACAGCAACATGATAGCAATAAAGTCAGGATTACTTTGGCCCCAAGGTTTCTACAGCACTGCAGGTGATGAATAATTCATAAAAATACAGCCTAATTATGTATGTTTAATCAGCCAAAGAACTGAGTCTTTTAAAGAATAAAAGATGCATCTAAGGGATTTGAATAACAATAAATGCGTAATAATAAATACGCTTATCGTTTCTTGCTATTTCACTTATGTGGGTCTGCTGTAAGAAATTTCATTTTAAAAATAAGCAGTGCCTGATGTGTGTGGTGGAAACAATTCCTATGGTATTATGTACTTTGTATCTTTCTGTGTACAATAAAATAATAATAATAATAAAAGTATAAGGAAAATAAGTTTTATAAAACTTAACTGCGTGTAATAGTTAATGTATTTTGGAGTAATATGTACAAATAGTAACATTCTCCGTAAATCTTTTAATATCTGTCTTTGGAAACGTACAACGTTTACAAAGACATTCCTTAAAGATATTTAAATGTGTAACTGTCTTTGTAAACGGAGCTGGGCACTTGTCATACTGCAGAGCAGGATCCATAGGCAATATCTGTCGGACAAGTCGAGTCGCGGAGCAGTGTGACAGGTGACCAGGACGTTTATGGTTTCGGAACTGTTATTAAAATGTCAAACTAGTATTTTAAGACTAGGCTGTATGGTCTTTGAATATTTGCCTTGCTGATTGGATTTAAAAATATTGTAAGTTCGTTATTTCTGACAGTTGATCATATGGCTATCCTTTTAATGTATCTTTTGATTTAAGATTAGAATTTAAGTGTTGTAGTTTAAATAATTCTATTGGCATTTCATATAGTGATTTGCTTGTGTCAAATACATTTATAGTCATCTGTGTATTTGAATTGTAAAACAGGATTATGGTTATCACGTCATTGTTGTCCAATCAGAAATGCGGACCGATAGTCACAACCAATCACAGAAGTTGACTAGGGTATTTAAACCAGTGTAACGTCATTCCGGAGGACTTTTGAGTTGTCTGCGGAGACAGTAACACGTAAGTTAAGTACTTTTGTATTTTATATTGTTTTACATATTTGTCTTTTATAATGTTTGTCTATTTACCTGCTAATGTACATTCTATGTACTTTTCTAAGTACAACCTATATGCTTTGCTTCTAATGATCACTATGTCATTAATTGACTTGCTTATGTACATCTGTATATACTTATACACTGAATGGATTATGTTGTCAACTATTTGAAAAGATGTGATGCCGGAGGAGTTTCTTGGCCAGGTTCTTCTGCTCCGTAGCACATAGCCGATCTTGGCAAATATTTTGATTGATTCATTATGATAGTTATGGTTCATTATTTGATATTTGTTGAATTTCATGATTTAATAAATAAATATATTTATTAACATTATCTGTACCTTTCAATTATATTTATACTATTTCTCGTGTTACATTCTGACTAATAATCATTTGATAAATTGCTGAACTTCCATTAATTTGTTTATTCAAGTTCATCCTTTCGCAATTAAATAATTTGAAATATTTTAAAATGGTAAAACCTTGCTTTTATAATTAATATTACTCACTTGACTTAAATATGAATCAAATATTTGAAAATGCTTTATTAAAATATTTGCAATTTGAGCTTTCACCCTGAGTATAAATCTCTATTATTAGATTTTAACACGTGCCTATGATCCCTAGTTTTTAAATATTTTACTAGCGACAAAAATACAAGAGTTCAGTAATAGAGTCCCGTTATTGGTAAGTAGGTAAGGTAGTCCCTAAATAGGTACTACTTAATAAATACACTCACACTGTAATTTATGTAAAAAGTTAACATAGTTAAACAGCTGTAGAAAATTGTATGTTACTAAGGTTGAGATAAAAAAAAATACGGGTAGCATTCCGGGAGTGCTGGCAGAAGTGAAAACTTGAACATTAACGGTAGACTCGATCGAAACCTTACCTGAATAATAAAACAGTAAAAAAACCTCATTTTCTTTCCATTTTGTGTGTGACCAGAGGTCAGCAACTCTGGTCTGTCGATCTGTCGCGAGTTTAACATTTTTTACCCATCCCAAAAAGTGCACAACGCCGCTAAAGAAGTTCTGACTTACTAACCATTTTAATACCTAACAACAATAACTTATGCAAGGACCAATCAGCGTCAGTGTGGTTGGAAATCAAAACGTGTCTGAAATTCAGCTTCAGCAGTACTGTAAGCGGACATGTTTGAACAAGTCGTGCGGCGTCGCAACATATCTCGTCTAGATGACGGCCGAAGACTGACGGCGATCACATAACTACATGCTCATTGTAACAAAAGGTATCGAATGGGAAGCATACGGTCGATCGATATTTGACAGCCAATAGATTAAATGTTTATTGACTGGGAGTTATAAATCAAAATAAGATGTAGTTACTATCAGCACATATTCTTTCAGTCAGGCGAAAGAGCTTTATTCGACCACATGGGCCCAGTTCGAATTGGTCTACTTTCCACGTAGTCAAAAAAGTGTAATTTATTACCAATTTAAAACAGAAATTCTGAATTTACGAACGCAAGTTTAAAAAATATTTTGAATGGAAGCGACACTTTTGCGGAAATACGAAGTTGATCGCTCGGTCGGCCCCGCTTCCGAATTCCGTGTCGCGAGATACGGGACGGGATCGCTAATTTATTCCCACTGTTTTGATTAACAAGCCCCTCTGTTTGTGCTGCAAACACAATGCACAATAATAATAAAAACAATACATTGAGAGCAGTTCGTATTCAGTTGGTGAACATTACTGTGAACTACGGTGAAAAACTGCAGAGGTACATCGGTAGGTAAACCGACCTAGTAAACGTTTTACAGACTCTTTGTCTTTTTACAAATTCCGACTCCAAAACGTAGATAAAAGTTATCACGGTTCTTCAAGTCGTACACTGTGACTGTTACCCACTCCTATTAGTACGATGCAGCTTTGAGTCTCATTACGCTGTGGATGATCAGCTCAATGCGTCCATGCCTCAACCCGCAGCCATCTTAGGAAACAAAGGGTCCGGAAGCAATCAAAAATAAAGAATTGTTTTGCGCGGAAATTTTCCAAGAAGATTAAATGGCTGGTTTGCTTCGAACAAAAAAGGGGTATATTCCTTTGTTTCCATAGTAAATTTCAAAAGATTTTTCGTTTGTTTTGTTAGGCGACAGGAAGTTTGAATTCCGTTAAACGGATCCTTGATGATAAAAAGGTTAAATATAAACGGACCATTGGAGCGGGTAAACGGTATTGAATCTGCGCAGAATTAAATTTAATATTTTAGTCGGCTCGAAAAATAAGTACAGTTCGTTCGGTTATCGGCGTGACCGGCCGAGAGGAGATAAGCCACGGCCACCAATGCCTCCACGGCCACCATGCCTCCACGGCCACCATGCCTCCACGGCCACCATGCCTCCACGGCCACCATGCCTCCACGGCCACCATGCCTCCACGGCCACCATGCCTCCACGTAAAAAACTTATTGCATTTATTAAAATAATTCAAATTTGAATTCGTAAACAGAAAATAAAAATAAATATCATGATAAGGATTTGATAAAACCGACTTTTACAAGGGTCAGTTTAGACGCGACGCGCCGCAAAGATGTGTGAAGATGCATCTTACTGAAGTGACTACGACGTGAGGAATTTTCTAGTTCTGTCAATGAAATATCAATCTTTTTGTATTGTCAATCATATTGAAACGTTTGTTTGCCTCATTAAGAACTACCTATATAATCTCGTGGATAAACTGTAATTGGGCGCTTTTCCACTAGACGGCACGTCAACGGCAACGGCGACGGCACGGTACCGTCGACGATATCGTAGGTGAGATAATGTATGAAAATCAATGAAATTATATGACACGCTTTTCCACTTGCCGGCACGGCACCGTCACGGCATGTCATCGATTCCCATAGATATTGTCACGTGATCGTCGCCGTGCCGTCGCCGTTGCCGTTGACGTGACGTCTAGTGGAAAAGCGCCCATTAGCTACTCTAGTTTATAAGATTAGTATATAATTCATGTTAAATGCTGTTGTTATCCTTATTACAGTAAAAAATTAAATAAAGCATATTATTATATCACGATTTTGTGCGGACCGCGTAACATCGGTTTCCGGTATGAAGTGATTCTTAGTTTTAATGTCCTATTTTCTGGCCTAGATTGGAGTCTTATGATTTTAATTTTAAGTCTATTATGTTTCGTCGAGGAACCGCAGAATAGTCCGGCGCACGTTATGTCCGGGATCGGAGCCAAATCGTCACATTGATCGGACATTAAGAGCATCTGTTCTGTCCATTCGTATGCACCGAGACAGTATCTTGAATACGAGGTTGTATTATGTATTTTGCCGCCATGGCTGGTGTTAGTGTAATCTTATCCCATGCTCTGCTATGCGGCAAAAGCTTATACCTTATCTACCTAATCAAAATTTTGTGTTTTGTGAAGGATAAATATTTTCTTGCATGGTCAATAATATCTTAAAAGCAAATAAATTATTTATGTTTTATGTTGAAAATATCCAACAAGTCGAATCAAGACTATAAAAATGCATTATGATGAACAAATCATTAAAAATTATAAATCATCTGACCTTAAATTGACACGTATAAAAACGTAGCTACTTATAGGTCTTCAGTTAATTGGCAACAAAACAATATTCCTGATCAATATTCAAGTTCAAACCTCATTTGCTAACTATTTAGTTCTTTACATTACACTTGCAAGCTCTCGGCGTGAAACCGTTTAAAAAAATTGAGTTTATTTATCTATATTTTATTAGAAATCGTGTTATTGAAGATGTTGGTGTATATTGCAACATTGACACTGTTGGTGGTTGGTGTATGGAGTGACTGCCAGAACGACTGTCTGTGTCTCACCCACGCCATCTCCATGAAAGACGTAGATAATTTCAAATTACTAGGTACTTCAACATCGAAAGTAATGCAGGGTTTTAAATTATTCCCGCTCAATATTTGGTAAATGAAATAAAATAACATGATAATAATGTTATTTTTAAAGGTTAAAATTATGAACTAAAATCATAGATTTTATTATGATTTTATAATCATTTACTTAAATGAAAAACTGTAATACAGTTCTAATATTTTAGTCTAGTTCAAATAGAGGCTTGTCCTGACTAAAATGCGATTCTGTCTCTCGTCGCACGAATGTGTACAGCCCAGTTTTTATCGCCGCAACTTTCGCGTGACACAACATTGTGATTTCCCCCGAGGCCTCCTCGTTATGAGGACATCATGCTAAAAGCCGTTTGGCATCGGCGGTATTGGCATGTTCCATGCTTCCTCAAGGAAAAAAATACCCACACAAATTTGATAGCTAAAAATAACTTTTAAAGGAACTAAGTGATAGCAAGCTAAGTAGGAAAATAATACTTAGCATAAAACCATTGCATTCAAAATTATGCGTCTCAGCAAGAAACTCCAAACTTCATAAATAGGTAAAGAGCGAAACAAAACTGTTCGTCAATGGCGAAGAAACAAAACTCTTGAAGCTTCCCCTGCAGCAGGATGCCGGTAGGGTGAGGGGGGGAGGGGGGGGAGGAGTAAGTATTCGTTTATCTGCTTGCACCAAACTTTACATGGTTTGCTTGTGGTGCAAGTCAACAAACACTCTAGTATTGGGAAAGTATTCACACCGGGAAGCGACGTGACGCGACGAATGCATCTTCGCATCTCGATACTTACCTACTTACGAGTACCACGAAGTGACAGACTGCACCGCGCAACTTAGCACAATGCCGCGCGGAACTTTCGAGTTATCAATTAAATGTCCCATTTCGCATGGTATTAGGGTTACAGTATCGAAACAAAATTATGGATACCATACTCGATACCAGTATCGGATAAAAAGTACCGATACCGGTATCGGTATCGGAAAAAAAGCATCGATACCTTGCAGTATCGAGTACTTTTTAATATTTCCATTTATCCATTCATCCGAACTTTTGTTCGTTGCAAAATTGCTGGTTAAAACTTGGAAAGTATAGATAACTATTTTATTTTATAACTGTATTTTATGTACCAATTCGGTTAAAATAAACGGAGGAAAGGGAGTTTACTTCCTCAAACCTAAACTATTATTAATACGGAAAACGTTAGCACAACAAAAATAACACTCGTAAGCTAAGATACACTACGCAAATATAAATATCTATTGCCTTGTGCTAAATAATTGGATGTTTCTATTTTTTTTAAATAGAAGTCCTAATTTCAAAATAAATAAATATCGAGTACCTATGTGTAAAAGTATCGATACCTACTTATCGCATTAAAAAGTATCGAGTCTGAAAATACTCGGTATCAAAACAAAAGTATCGAGTACTGAGTACACTGAAAAAACTGATAATGATAGATGACGTGAATTCAGCTTAAAACATGATGAATTCACGTAAAGTAGGGAGCATACTGACATCACCAAAAATAAGGATGATAATACTGTTGCTGATGATAACGGCATTTAAGAGGACATATCATCATGGATTTAGTGGGATGAGTATGCATTACTTAATTATGTTCCTACTGTTTATGTTCCATTTCCTCATATCTCGTGGTATGACCTATTATTTTACCTACTATTTCGTGACGACGTCATCACATCTCCTGTGGTATCATACCAAATATTATTATTTCCTCTTATTTTGGGTTATGACCTATTATTTTTCTTACTATTTCGTGACGACGTCATCATATCTCCGGTGGTGGCATACCAAATATTATTATTTCCTCTTATTTTGGGTTATGACCTATTATTTTTCCTATTATTTAGTGACGACGTCCTTACATCTTCGGTGGTGTCATACCAAATAATATTATTTCCTCTTATTTTGGGTTATGACCTAATATTTTATACGTTTTGATGGGAAACCAGAGTTACCGATACCAACCGCTCCGGCTTACTTATGATAACGCCGTGAACACAACGATACCGCGTTTCAGATACTAACAGCGACATCTCTCGGATTATTTGTGCGTAATCAGAAGCTCGAGTATGGCCAAATATACATAATTCATCAATAAAATATATTGTATATCTCTACATACATACATACATACATATACATATATTCATGCCTTTTTCCCTAATGGGGTAGGCAGAGCGTAATCGACCTAATCAAAGGTCGTTCCGCCACGTTTGACAAGTTTTGAGGGTTATTCCAGATAGATCTGTAAGTATATTGCTATAGTGACAGGTTGTCAGCCCATCGCCTTAATTACAATACTGAAACCCTCGAATCCCTTAGCTGATTTTTACAGCATGCCCGGCAGGAGATGCAGCTGGCACATTCTATGTTTTTCTATCACTTCCAGTCCAGCATGGAAGAATCTCTATGATTATAATATTCTCATTTACCATCCCGCCTCAGGGAAGTTAAAAGAAATACTAATGTCGTAGGAAATCTCAGAAAGTTGATTAGTGTCATCGTAAATTTGTAGGAATCATACAAAAGTTGATGAAGGTCCTCTTAAATATGACTTTCAGTAATCGTATTATAGTATTGTACCCTATTACCTACAATATGGTGACTTCAGTATATTTTAAGAGATACGTCTTCATATAAAATATGAAATCTGCATTAAATACGGTGACACTTTCATTGTATTTTATAAATATAATCTAAATTATGAGTATCATTCAAATTTGTAAGAAAGTGTTTTATTTACGATTACTGAGTGTTGTTGTATGAAGAAAATAATATTATTTTAAGTGACCAGTTTTTAAGGTGATAAGCAACTTACACTTGGCGGCTGTCGGGAGGTGTTTTTAAAAAGGAAAGCGAGTCTTTGAAGTTTAAAAGACTTTATTGAAAAGTTCCACAGAAGAAGAGTCCTTAACTAACTTATAACACGAACTTAATTTAGGTGATCCCGATTGATCAAGGAACTGTCCTCTTGCTACCACGATCGGAGCATGAAAGGCGACGAGAGCTGTCCAAAACGTCCCACAATAAACCATCACTTAACACATCAGCACATTCCGCGATCAGGCGATCATTTATTGGAATCGAACGGTGAATAATCGAAGATTGCGTAACATCTGTTGGGATCGTAAAGGGTTTGTACCCGTAACACCTCCCCTCCTAGTCGAGCAACTATTTTCCAATGCATAATGAAAATGTTGCGGCTCTACGCTCTTCAGGGGTATTCATAGGCGTCGGATTAACTGCAGTGAGTTCAACATTAGTCGGCGTGGATATCTTCATTCGGCGTCGATGACAGTACAGTAGAATGCTGACAAGGGCAGCCACACTTAACAAAAGCATGTATGTAGGAATTGTTGTATGATATATACTTGAAAATTCTACTGAGCTCGGCTTCTCGGGAGTTTCCATGAGAACTTGATGTTGTATATTGTGCAACGTATTTAAATCAATGGTAGTCAGATTATAATGAAGTGATTGTTCTGCCGGATTCGATGACAGCGTCGATAATCTTGCGAAATCCATTATTTCAACAGCATGTCCGCGGAGTTTGTCATCGGTATTGATTATCGTGAATTCAGGTGTGCGAATGTTGCAATTTCGTGGAATACTTGCTAAGAAACTTCCTTCTAGCTGACGATGTTCTTCTTGTCCACAGAATATTTGTACTCTAGTTTTCTTGGGAAACGAAATTATGTAATGCTGACTATCTAGTTCTAAGAGTGCTTCTCTGGTTAGTGTGACCGCTGTAGACTGGCATGATTTATCTATTTCCTGTTCATGTATAAGGTGGGCAATACAGTCGCGGTGCGTACGGGTTTGATGTATAATTTTCTGCTTGCAGATGTACCAGGTTTCAAACTTCGGGCATTCTGCCTCTAAGTACACAAATTCCTGGGAATTGGTTGCCAAATAAGGTAAAGGGGGTAGGATTATTTCGGAAAATCTATTAGGTACAGGACAGAGTTGATAAAGGTCATACATAGCAGGGGACATGATAGGAAGCTTGAGGACAATTACAATTTTCTTACCAACGAAATACGTTCCTAAACTAATTATATCATAAAAATATCTAATGTCAAAATCTGGAACTGCGATAGAACCATACAGACCTTTTACTTTGCTTATCATATTACTTAAATCATTAATAGATAATAGTGAATGGTGCATAGAATTTGTGCGACTAAAAGCTAATACATTTTCTAACCTAGTTATTTCAAAAGAAAGATCTTGAATATTTTCGCTGAGAATACTAAAAATTTGGGAAAGTTGAGCATATTGAGTTATACGTTCCTTATCAAAATTGGTACTGTTAAGCATGTAAGTTATGGCTTTATCTAACTTTTTCTGATTAGCAGATAAATTACTTAAAATTTGAGTTTGTTGGATTGTCAAATCTTTATACAAACTGATATGTTTATTGAATTTAGCTGACAATTCTTGATCATTTTCTTGCAAAATTTTAAGAGCTTTTTCAAATCTCAGGGCATCATCATGGTCAAGATTTCCAGTTATACTTTTAATAACAGTACCTAAAGGATCGATTAAACCACGTCGTATTCTTCTGGGCTCAAAAGATTCTAATTGCTCAATAGTTTTATTTAACTTGCCAAATAAATGAATAATCTGATGTTTAAATAGTAGAAAATTAGTATTTGAAATTTTGTTAGCAGCATCAGATAATTGAGTTTTAACTATGTCAATTTGTCTTTGTATTTTTCCAAGGTCAATTTCTTGTAAAAATGTATGGTCGTGGGATATTATTCTGGTCATTCCAAGTTTAAATGGTAAAATTCCGGGTCCATCGGCTAAGCTGTCAAGTCGGATGGTTAGTACTTGTAGAGGGTTGAACTCTGCTTGGACCAGGGTCGTCGCGAGAATTAGAGTCCTGCAACAATGTATGATCATTAATCTTTTTATTTCGTTTCAGTCTTGTTTTTGCAACCGGTCCCTTTTTTCTGGACGTATATATGTGAATGGGCAAATTTGCTGTTACCTTATCATGAGTATATCGGGGTGCTAACTTTTGCCTAGTTGCCATTGGATTTTTTATATAAACTTCTTGATTTTGATCATAATTTATTTCAGGTTCTCTATCAAGGTTTCGTCTAGTCATTATTGCTTCGCGGTTCGAATAGGCTTCGTCATGAATAATTTTGTATACAGTCTGCATTTTTTCTTTGTGTTCTTGTGAATATAGTTGTAATAGTCTTTGGTTCAGATCTAAGTCAGCCGGGTCTCTAGGGTCAAAGTGGCCAGAAATTAAATCGAATGGTCGACATTTTGTAAGGCTATGTACTGAACTGTTGTATGCAATAAGTGCAAAGGAAACTAAATTCATCGCCGATTCATTAGGATGCTGTATTTTCAACAAACGAAGATGTTCTAACAAGGTGTTATGAAATCTTTCTATCATACCATTTTCATTGGGAGAATGTGCAGCAATGGTATGGTGTTGGATTTTATGTAATTTAAGAAATTCGGCGACAATTTGATTCGTAAATTCTGTGCCTCTGTCCGTGGTTATGGTCAAAGGGAAGCCATGGTGAGTAGAAAAAGTCAAAAGAGCTTTAACTATATTTGGGGCAGTGCAATCTGGAAGATGATATGCTTGCGCATATTTAGAGAATGAGTCTATGATGGTGAAATATTTGTCTTGTTCAATAGTCAAAACATCTGCATGTGTGTGTTCAAATGGTTTTGAGGGCGGGGGAACAATTTGGAATTCGGGCCGAATTGGGTTACGATCATATTTTGCACGTCCACATATTGTACATTCGTTTATGAATTTGGTTATACTTTCTTTAAGTTTTGGCCAAAAGTACCTTTGAGAGAGAGAAAGATAAGTTTCATTTATGCCTCTGTGATTCGTTTTTCCTGAATGATATTTAGAGATAATCTCCTGCTGATTCAGATAATCACTGATATTTTGAACTTCGCGTTTAACAAGAACTAAATTCATAGATGAGTTTTTGAAAGTATTCTGCAAGATCGGTACAATAGAGTAAATTTTATCGGTCGGTTCAATTAGAACAGCAGTGCGTAATTTCGGATCAATGTGATTTTTTACAACATTTATCAGATCTTCCTGCAGATTATTTTCCGAGACATGAACGACACATTTTCTAAAATTTTCAAATGGTGTGGTAGTTTTTGGTTTAATTTTATTTGAAACATCTGTGCACTTAATTACGATTTGTCTTCTAAATTTATTCAAAGGGTCCTCAGAAATTGGAATTTCTAGAATGGGATGTTCCACACTAGTGTGAGCAGTACCTGAAGGTAAATCATCATCTATATTATCATTTAGGATTTCATTTCTTTGCGTGTCTTCGAATGGAAGTGGACTACTTAGAACTCGAAAAGAAGGTGCAGTATCTGTGGAAGATTGCCTCATAATAGGTCCTTGTGTCTCTACAAAAAGAGAGGGACTACTGAGAGGTCGAAGAGAGGGTGCTGTATCTGTTGATGATTGGCTAATAATGGGTCTTTCATCAGGTGCAGTGACAGTTGATACCGAAGATCTTCGAGAAGAAGAACCGGAACTGATATTAACAACCATTGATGTAAGGTCTTCGAAATTGATCTCGATGCGTGAAAGAGCATCGGCATTTGTGTTATTTTTCCCTTTCTTGTAGACTATTGTAAAATTATATTCTGCCAATTTGAGTTTCCAGCGTGTGAGACGACTGTTAGGTTCTTTTGTCTGTAAAAGCCATTGAAGCGGTTTGTGATCAGTTATAATTTTGAATTTTCTGCCAAAAAGATAAGGTCGGAAATACTTCGTTGCCCAAACTATAGCAAGAAGTTCCTTTTCAATTGTCGAATAGTTGATTTCGCTGTCGTTTAGAGTTCGTGATGCATATGCTATGGGTCTGTCAGCGCCAATAGGGCCTTGTGAGAGGATTGCTCCTAGTGCAATATTTGAAGCGTCAGTTGTTAAGTTAAATTCTTTAGTAAAGTCAGGATACTGTAAGATAGGGTCGTTGATCAGTAAAGTTTTGCAGTGCTCAAAACATTTTACATAGTCAGGGGTCAACTTAATTTTGGCTCCTTTTTTAAGACATGTCGTCAAAGGTTTCGTCAATCGGGCGAAGTCGGGTATGAATCGTCTGTAATATCCTAAAAGACCAAGAAATCCTTTAATCTGCTTAGGTGTTTTAGGGATAGGATATTTCATAATGGCAGCAATTTTGTCAGGGTTGGGTTTGACACCTTCGGGGGTTATAATGTGTCCTAAGTAGGGTGTTTCATGGGTCAAAAATTCAGATTTGTCCATTTGAATTTTAAAATTAGATTCTCTAAGCCGGTCAAAAATTTTACGCAAGTTTATCATGTGTTCTTGAAGTGAAGTCGAAAATACCAAAATGTCATCTAAGTAAACGGTACATATGACGTTTGCTAGGCCACGTAGAACGTTATCCATGACCCTTTGGAACGTGCTAGGACTATTTTTGAGGCCCATAGGCATTCTCAAATATTCAAATTTTCCATTACCATCAGCAACATTAAAAGCTGTTTTGTGAATGTCGTCAGGGTGCATTTCTACCTGGTAGAATCCGCTAGCGAGATCAAGAGTTGTAAAGTATTGGCATCTGCCTAATTTGTCAAGTATGTCCGTAATATTGGGGATGGGGTATCTGTCATCTATTGTCTTTTCATTAAGTTTTCTGAAGTCAACTACTAGTCGCCATTTGACTTTACCAGAAGCATCAGATTTTTTCGGGACGATCCAAATAGGCGCACTCCAAGCTGAAGTGGACGGCCTTATTATGCCTTGGTCAAGCATTTTATTAATCTGATTCTGAACTTCTTTCCTATGTATATACGGATACCTATAAGTCTTAGTGTGAACGGGGACCTCATCAGTGGTATTTATTCTATGTTTAATTTTACTCGTGAATGTCAGTGGCTCGTTTTCTAAATAAAAAATGTCAGAGTATTCTTTACAAAGTGCAAGTAAGTTTGCTTTTTCCTCAGCGTTCATATGGCCAGTCCGCAGGCGCGATAAGACTTCATGGAATCGCGCGGCCTTCCCATTGTTGTCGGTGACGGGTACGCTTCGCGGTACAGTCTCTACGTTAAATAAGTGTGCGCGAATTGGTTCTGATAAGGTAAAGATAACGTCGTTTTGGGTCGGGTTAAAAATTTCTATAGGAGCAGAACCATTTTCTACTGTGGATAGACAGTCCGTGATATAACATTCCGAAATGTATTGGTGGTCTATTAAAATGTCTCCGTTAGCGACTTCAGTTGGCACTGTAATTATTTTACTAGACTGCGCTGGCACTATTGTTTCCATTAAGTTATTGCATTGTGGTGACTGATAAATATAAATCGGGTTATTCGCAAATTCGGTTTTAAGTATGAATGATTCTAGATCGATTTTGGAACGCCAGTTTAATAAAATGTCT
>JARACY010003033.1:0-36652 GCA_029255725.1 Scrobipalpa atriplicella | reverse complement strand
ACCGGAAGCCGAGGAGACTGAGGAGATGAGTGTCGTTAATATATCCAGAAGACCGGGCCGTCGGGACATCGAGCAACATTGCTATCGAGTCGTGGAGAGCAAGACCTAACAAAATCTTTACCAATATTATTTGCCTCCCCTTTCTGCCCTCTTAGGATGGACAATGACAGGTGACCATTAGATGATATTAAGAGCCCGATGGTGTAGTGGATAGGGCCACTACCTCCTGAGCGGGAGGTCGTGGTTCGAATACCATCACGTACCAATGTGTTTTTCGGTTTTCGAATTTCATATGTACGTTTATTCGGCGCCTTTTCCGTGCTTCGGAAGGCACGTTTATTTGCTGGCCCCGGGTAATGTCGTAGATAATAGTCGTTAAGCCATGTCAGAGGCCAGAGCTAAGTATTGGCGGCTTGAAAACTCTGACCTAATCTAGAATTGGGTCTGGTTTCTCTTCTGGGTTGCGGAGGTCAGATGGCAGTCGCTCTGTGTAAAAACCAGTACCCGCGTTTAATCCCATATATTAGGTAGCCGACCCCGTGAGATACGGGAAAAGGGATGATGATGAAGTTTCACTGAATTGGTGCGTTTACGAATCGATACCATTGACCTGTAAAGACAACTGTTAGATACAGTCACCTGGATCAATGGTTTAACGTACCCTCCAAAACACTGAATCCGTTTATTTGACAGACAATCAGTTGGACTCAGCCTGCATTGTCCTAACCAAACTGAGGAAAATGTCACGAAGTGATAAAAAGAAAAATATCAACTTTGTTTTGCCCTTCTGGGAATCGAACCCAAGCCCTCCGTCCAGTTCGAGAGCCCATGGCTCAGACCACTAGACCACGTAGGAAGTGACGGATCAGGTAGTAGGTACTTTTTAATTACAATACTGTTTCTAATGTTTTTGTGGTTGTGAACTTGTAAAAGTTTTATCAGAGTGAAACAAAAGATGTACAGAGGCAAATAAAAACCAAGATTTTATCAATTAAGCGTTGTTTCATTTTTATTATTCTTGTATAAAACAAACACTTACCAAACAAATGACAAAGAAATATTACAGCATTACGGAATAACATTATCTAAGTAGTTTGTAAATACCTATACATAAAACAGTATACAACACCAAGAAAACAAAACGGAGAGAGAGTTCTATTCTGAAAAACTTGTAATGTAAAACAGTATAAAATGCTTCCTTTCCAGTATTTTATTCTAGTCTTTGAGTTGGTTTAAATCTGACACCAGGGTTCATCAGGTCGTCGTACGTCGACTGCAAAAATCTTCTTAGGGACCTAAGGTTTCATTGGGCATACCATATTTCAGTTCAGGCCTCAAAAGAGGGGTTGCCCATGCTCATTGCAGTTGGAATCGACTCTCACCTCGTCTTCGACCTCATTTTTCTTGAACAGAAGTTTCTTTCTACACATCCTATGTTCGAATTGGACTCTGTGTAGATTTTAAATATACCAATATACAACTGTAGTTGTATTCAACTCTGTGAACTGATGGTCGGGGTCGTCAACATCCTGGAAAATAAATATAAAGATTTAATGAGGTTGTCATTAACATCATCACATTTACTTAAGAGAGAAGGAGAAGAACTAAGCCTAGTTTATGGCAGGTGAGTTGAATATTATGTTGTACTTTCAAGAGTTAACATGGTAGTAGAGTGTATGTAAATAAAGGACAGAAAAACAAAATTGACTCCAATCAAATTGTTTGGATTGCCTAAAATTTTCTCTTGGAAGTAAATTGACATCACGCGGCAGATTTATCCTGCTAGACATTTGGAACTTTGACCAAGTGAGTAGTGGTATTTACAACAAATTTCTTCATGTGCTAAGCAACGTGAGCTACTATATAATATCTGGAGGCAACGCAAAACACTTTCTTACCTTCTATGTTAGTTGGTTCATTCAAAAAACAAGATTTTCTTCAAGGGCTATTGCGCCAACTATAAAGTCCTCCATAAAGTTAAATGTCCATCAACGGTTATCCATTCTGGGTCAGTGTCAGTTGCGAAGATAGTATTTATTAATAAAACTTGATTAATCGTCTGAAATCACCACGAGATGACCTAAAATATGCAATAATACGCGTTATCATTGATAATCATAACTACGAATGAAGTGTCAGCTGTCAAATTATGATTTCTCCTAGCGAGCGCGATAAAGCACCCGTTCGTGCGGGTACCATAGACAATCGCGCGACCTTTCCCCTAACGGTTTCGCCTATGTGCGCCCGTGAACGTACCCCAGGTGTACGTTCAGGGGTACGTTCAGAGCCGCTCGATCGATCGAAATTTAACCTGGTTAAAAATTATACTGCCCGTTCAGAGACACCTGTCAGACGAAATTTCGACTAGGTTAATTTTTATCCGGCCCGTTCAGAGGCGCACCGGAAGTGAAGTTTTATCTGACAGCGGCTAAGGTGCACGTTCAGTGCGTCCCACTAGTATAAGATTCGATCGGTATAAATATCGAACTGGGTCGACTGAACGTACCCCAGTGCGTCCCACTAGTATAAGAATCGATCGGTATAAAAATTATACTGGTCGTCTGAACGTACCCCTGAACATGCACCTTAGCCGCTGTCAGATAAAACTTCACTTCCGGTGCGCCTCTGAACGGGCCGGATAAAAATTAACCTAGTCAAAATTTCGTCTGACAGGTGTCTCTGAACGGGCAGTATAATTTTTAACCAGGTTAAATTTCGATCGATCGAGCGGCTCTGAACGTACCCCAGTGGAGTGCGTTCATTTTTTTTTTTCTTTTCTCTTTTTCCATTCATCCATTATAGGATAGGCAAAGGAACAGAGCCATACAGCCTCGTCTGATTTTTCACATCATCTTAACCTAATCTTAACGCTAACCTAAAAGTCATTAGAATGCGCCGGTGAATCACATTCCAATGCTCAACAGACTTTTGCGCGAAGATAACAATCCGAATCGTACGGTAGCGCCTCCCTTTACTTCTTACTCCCGCCATATTATACCTCGTCAGCAGATCATTATAGTTAAATCCACCACATTAATACAACAAACACTGCAAGGAACTAATTTATAAGAGCAAGTAACAAAGCCCGTCAGATTTTTCATGCTCCCCGCGCAAAACCCCAACCTAACCTAACCTAACCTAGAACTCATTAGATTGCGGGTGTGGTACCCGTCAATCGAATGCTCTCTGATGATTTACGCGGGAGTGTCGAGTCGAACCATATTAGGCGATCTGTACTCATTTCTCACTTTCACCACATTGTCTTTCACAACCGGCACATTATTATGCTAATCCCACCACAATAATAGCCGCGAAAAACTAAATTGGAAAGCCAGAAACTCGTCCTAAGTGTGATTCGTTACGATTCCCGAGATTCCCGCGCAAAACTCCCGGAGTGCGTTCACGCGTGCACCTAGGGGAAAGCACGCAGGGCGATTTTACTCGCGCGAAAAAATATCGCGGGTGGGGCGCGGGGGGGAATTTGTATTTGGAATCTCGCGTGATTTTTTTCCGCGAGTGCGTGCACCTTTATACAACTCCATACATCACAGATTTCTGCGGAAATAACTCGCGCAAAAAAAAAGGGCCTTGTGTGCTAGGCCTGGTATTAAGGTGTTAACAGACGTCCGGACCGGACTGTCAAATTGGTGCGGTCCGGACGTGTGGACGCCGATCCGCCGCACATTATTATTATTATTGACGGGACAGTGTTGCCACAATGTTACAAAAGTAACATATTACGTTATTTTTGACCCTCTCATGTCGCGACTCTATAGTCCCAAGATAATGGTAAAACACATAGTAATAATAATAAATCGGAGACCAAAAGGGAGATAAACAAATGTACACAAAAATAAATCTTTATTTACCACCAGTACAGTTACAAATTAAATTTTTGTAGTCACAATGTTACTTTTCGAGCCAACTTATGTTATTTTTGGCAAAGGGGCCGGGCAACACTAACTGCTAGTCCGGTGTTGTCTATGGTTGTCCGGTCCGGTCGTCTGTTAACACCTTTAAAGGTGTTAACAGACGTCCGGACCGGACTGTCAAATTGGTGCGGTCCGGTCGTGTGGACGCCGATCCGCCGCACATTATTATTATTATTGACGGGACAGTGTTGCCACAATGTTATAAAAGTAACATTTTACGTTATTTTTAACCCTCTCATGTCGAGACTCTAAAGTCCCGAGATAATGGTAAAACACATAATAAAAATAATAAAACGGAGACCAAAAGGGAGATAAACAAATGTACACAAAAAATAAATCTTTATTTACCACCAGTACAGTTACAAATTAAGTTTTTGTGGTCAAAATGTTACTTTTCGAACCAACTTATGTTATTTTTGGCAAAGGGGCCGGGCAACACTAACTGCTAGTCCGGTGTTGTCTATGGTCATCCGGTCCGGTCGTCTGTTAACACCTTAACAGACGATCGCACCGGACCGTCAAATTCGATAGTGTGGACGACGTTCTGCCGCACATTATTATTATTATTGACGGGACAGTGTTGCCACAATGTAAAGGTGCTAATAGACGACCGGACCGGACGACCATAGACAACACCGGACAAGCAGTTAGTGTTGCCCGGCCCCTTTGCCAAAAATAACATAAGTTGGCTCGCTAAGTTAGCACCTTGATAATGGCCTAATTAACCGTCGCTTGGTAGTGTGAAGTCGATCGTCGATTCCTTTTATCGATACTGATCAACTCTAGTTGATCGCCAGAATCGAATCGCCCGTCTAGTTGAAGCTACTGAACGGGGTGCAGGTATAGGTACTCTATCTACGCCTACGATCTACGCGCAGGTGTGCTACGGCCAAATTTGACAGCGAATGACTAGCGGTGCGTTCCGATCCACAAAAACAGCAGAAAAATTGATTACAGCGCTAACACCCGTTCCACTTGCGTTAGCGCGCTAAAAGTGCTCACAGAATTCAACTGAATCGGAACGGATAAATATCGCGTTTACAACGTTCACACTCGCTTTGAGTGAGATTTAATTGTATTATCGTGTTATTATCTTCATCGGTCACCGTAACTATTGTTTTAGACATTATATTCGAAAAATTTAGCACGATTAACAAAAAAAAGATGATCTCCAGAAAGAACCAAAATATTTATACCGATCGAATGGCGGTTAACACACTGCCGGCGGAATACGCCGCGTAGGGCGGATATTGTCTATGGTCCATTGTTCAGAACAATGGACCATAGACAATATCCGCCCTACGCGGCGTATTCCGCCGCAGTGTGTAAACCGCCTTATACTAGTGAGACGGTGCACCTTAGCTGCTGTCAGATAAAACTTCACTTCCGGTGCGCCTCTGAACGGGCCGGATAAAAATTAACCTAGTCGAAATTTCGTCTGACAGGTGTCTCTGGCAGTATAATTTTTAACCTGGTTAAATTTCGATCGATGGAGCGGCTCTGAACGTACCCCTGATATCGCAAGATGGCGTCGGTAGTGACGTCGTGGTGACGTCATTTATGACGTCACGTTTTCGTCGGTGGACGCGCTCACGCCAAATCGGAACGACATTTTCGCGATGACATGACAGCGATATTGTCGTGAATCGGAACGCGCTGTAGGATGTGGGGTATTTCAAGGGATAAAATAATAATACGGGTTAAGTTTCCATGCAAAGAATGTAATGTAAAAATTGAAACTTCAAAAATTACTTTAATGTGTTACAGTATATTTATTATGAAGAAGGAGTTTTTTAAGGTCCAAAAATAATTTTGTGTTCGTAATAGATATTCCAACTTAAAACAATATTATTTATCATGAAGTACCACTCCTCTACTATAAAAGGTTCGATAAATGGTTAACAACATATTATGTTACATAACTATATTCATACTAAAGTAAATAATTATAGCACATTATAAGAATGTCATTTGTTTCCAAAAGTGCAATTCACGACTGTTTTCACCGTTTATATGTAGTTAGAAAACTGGATATACAGGGTGTTAATTTAATTGCGTGCCATAGCTTAGAGAGTGTTTCCGTAATGTAAAAGGAGCCTTTAAAAAAATATCCAACTCAAAAAATAAAAAAACAAAAGTCAGTAGGTATTTATGATGATTACCAGAGCTGCGCGTACCTCTCGTGCTACAACCAATACCGCGCGACGCGCGAGTCGCATCGACCAATGATAGTGACTCGCGCGCGCTCGGTTATAGCACGAGAGATCGGCGCATCTCTTGGAATCATGATAAATACCGGCTTTTGTTTATTTGATTTTTTGAGTTGGATTTTTTTATATTTTTATGGGCTCCGTATACGTTACTGAAACACCCCTTAAGCGCAATTAAATTAACACCCTCTATATTATTTTTCGCTCAATCCCCGAATTCGCTCATTCCGCGAAGTTGCAATAGTTAAACACGCAAATGCTGAATTCAGGTTTTAGTTTTAACCCGACGACTCCTATCAGCCTAACGAGTTCGGGGTTTGAGATTAACATTACCTATATAGATATACGTACATTCAGTAATCAGATCAGTTGTCATTAAGGAGTAACTACAAGTTTGCAGTTTACATTTTTTGTCGCGTACACATACGAATACGACTACAAACAAAACTAATTATACTGCGTGTAAGTGTAAGGGACAGCGCCCCGAAAAATGATAAGGGTTGCTCAGTCAACGATACTGAACAACTATGACCAGGAAATTATGTTCAGGAAATGAAATAAAAAATATGCTTTTCCATACAATTTGTCTGCTCGAGCTGGTCATTTTGTATGAAAAAGCAATTTTTTTTCATTTCCTGAAAGAAAATTCCTGGTGATAGTTGTTCAGTTTTGTTGACTGAGCAACCCCTATAAGTTTGCGGAACGCTGTCCCTTACACCCCGTATTATGTCAAGCAATACACGTGTGCACTAAACAAAACAACTGCGTACAAAAGCACTTAATCGAATAAAAGCAAAAAAAAAAAACAAATCTCGGAAAACCGAGCCAAAATGTAATGTAAAGACTATACATATAAAGACAAAAAATATAATAAAAATAAAAGTGACAACAGATAATAATAAAAGTGCGTCATGTTAAAATTTCAGATTTGACTTAAGAGCAGGATAGTCGGAAAAATATCAAATCGACCTATTTTTGGTTGAGACTTTAGGCATGAAATAGTACTTTATTTAATCCAGAAAAAATATATGTTGTTGTTTATGAACTGTTCTTGAGACTAAAATGGATGAAAACACGATTTTAATTACTTTGCTCCATCATAAAAAATTATAAAGATAGGTAAGTTTATGACAAATTTCGAGTAATACTCAAAGATTATTAACACTATGAATTTAAAAAGTATACTGAAAAATTGGAAATTACGACGTCTAAATACTAAAATGGCTAGTCTTTTAATTTTGGTTTTTGTAATTTTTTAAAACCTCATTATTCTCATTATATAACAATACGACGCGCGCGCTGCGCTTCACTTCAGTCGCCCGCCGGGCATGATCGGAGCAGGACCTGTGCCATTTTTTCGAACACGGCGTTTCGTAACCCGCTTTCTTCTTGTTGTTGCGTAAAATTGTTTATTTAATTTGTAAATAAGTATTTCAGCATTCTTAGATTATTTTTTAAGTGTACATACGTCGTTAATTAATTGTAAATATACCTACCTACGTGTACCTGCACCATCCAGCACCATACACCACCCTAGGTATACCGGCGCCCCAGGCTCAGTTGACAGAATTCTTATTTTCATTTATTAAAATATCTTCACTTCTCTGTTGAAAGGTTGAATTCTATCAATCTTACTTTAGTACATATTTTTTTAAAGTAAATTACATAAACAATAAAATTGTGTTACGTCTTGGGAATAAAAATTGGTATAGGTACTGCATCAGTTGTGTATATTGTGACGCTTGCTGCCCGGTCGCGCCCGCTCGGGGTCAAGTGAGTTCACCGCCGACTAGCTCGCGCGATCTTTACGCGACGGGCGGAAGGCAGTAAATGCCTACTTATCACGACTCACCTGCCCTTAAGACTTTCGTATTGCAACCTTTCAGATTTGACTTAAGACTTTCGTACACAATTATATGTAATTATTTTCACATGTATTTTTTTTCACTTCAAGTGCTTTTGACACTGTATGCAACCCAGGTTATATGTATTTTGGAAGTAGTATATTAAATTAAACCACTTCTCGTAAGATTTCAAATTTAAGGCTTTATAAGTAATAAGTTAATAACACAATACAAATTATTTAAGATAATGCACATTAAAACCAAAAAGTATAGCATAACCGAATAATATTCTACTATTTACACTTCAATTATTGACGTCTTATATCGGCTAAATAAAGGATTCCCTTCCGCGTTTATCTGTTTTTCGTTTTGATAGACGCAATAGGGTTGCCTCTAAAATTACCTTCTAATTTTTTACTTGTTCACTCTGAAACTTAACACAAATAGGTACAGCAGCTATGTACTTATGTATCAACATGCATTTTTAAATGATACTTGATAACACGAAAACGTGTATTGTACTTGGGCCTGCCTGACTGAACATAATGTGATGATGTAAATTATTTCAACTGGGCAAGAAAGCTGATAACTGGAAGAGAAATAAATATGTCCTGTATGTAATTTTAAAAAAGTTAGACATAATATTTATGAAGATTAATTCGGTGTTCCCTTGTGCTTGCCACAGCTTTCATCTCTATTGGCAATATAAGAAAGATTAAATCTCCAATCAATGGCTAAAAATTAAACAAAATTAAGTTTAATTAAATTTCTCAATTTTAGAATAAACAAAAGATTTCAACAATAAACGCATGTGCAAAATATTGAAATTTTTCATTGCATTAACATAAATTAAGAAGAAACTAAACGTTTATTCACTTATATAACTTTTTAAGCACTCGCGATTATTTTCACTCATTTTACTATTATACCACGACAATTGAAACATGTTTGAAACGTCCAGATGGTGTATGATTTTACCACCAAAATTTATTGCAAGTGACCCAGATAAAAAGTAAAATGAGTTTATTCACTCATTGAGTCATTGCGCTTGAAACATTCACATCATTAATTATCTGTACTATTTGCTAAAGTTAAATATCGTACTAGGTGAGTACGTAGGTGAATCATTAACAATGTACAAAATTAAACATCCCATGTACTTAGGTACTTGTTCTTAAGAAATTATATTTCTCGATAACAAACAGAATCTTTGAATATCTGATTTGTAGAATACTTACAAGTTTAGAATTCAATGGGTACTTCTTGCGTCTCTAATTTGTAACCTAAGTTTTGTAATGTACTCATCTTATTCAAATTCTGATTCACGTGTCCATTTTGTACGTTTGTAACTGGTACATTTGGTACATTATTGTACATGTTTTCGTACTCATTTAGTTGAACAATAGGAGCGGGTATCTCAAAGTCTACTGTATTCATATAATCATCACTTTCAGTTATGTTTAAATCATCAAATCCATTAGGAATTTCAATTGAACCTCCATTAGAGTTTATTTGATTATGCATGTTGATTTCATGCAGATTGTCGAAATGTATTTCGGGTCTTGCATCTTCGAACGGCATTTCCGGTATTGGTATTCGGATACATTTGTGTGATTGGAGCAGAGAAGGCCACACAAAAGTTTCTTCACAGACTTTACACCTCAAATTCTCGAAGTCACTGTGCAGCGTTTCAATGTGCCGGTTCAGACAATAGTTGGTAGAGAAGAATTTGTTACAATTCTGAAAAAGTATTAATATTTTATGAAGTAAAATTCGCAATTGCAATATAATATAGCATAGAAATAGCCTGGAACACATTGTGCCGGTTCAGACAATAGTTAGTAGAGAAGAATTTGTTACAATTCTGAAAAAATATTAATATTTTATGAAGTAAAATTCGCATAGGCCGGATGGTGTAGTGGACAGGGCCGCGGCCTTCTGTGCAGGAGGTCGTGGTTCGAATCCCACCACGTACCAATGTGTTTTTCGATTTTCGAATTTCATATGTACGTTTATTCGGCGCTTTTACGGTGAAGGAAAACATCGTGAGGAAACCTGCACACGCCTACGAAGAAATTCAAAGGTTGTGTGTAACCTAATCTAAGATTGGGTCTGGTTTCCCTTCTGGGTTGCGGAGGTCAGATGGCAGACGCTCCAAGAGTCGCTCTGTGTAAAAACCAGTACCCTCGTTCAATCACCTAGATTAGGTAGCCGACCCCGAGAGATACGGGAAAAGGCTAGGAAGATGATGATGAAGTAAAATTCGCAAATGCAATATAATATAGCATAGAAACAACCTGGAACACATTACACAAAGTTACAAATTACGATTCAACTGTAAAATCACTTACACATTAAAATTAATAAATTTTGAGGCAATTACTACATATTACTACATCTAAAAAGTGATTAGTGGTATTTATGGATTTTATATCGCTCATAACATAACTCGAAAACTACGCGACTCCGGCGGGTGGGGTTTGAAGGGGATCCCCTAACCCTCCCCCTTCTCCCAAAAAACCCATATTTAAAGATTTTTACAACCCCCCCTTAACCCCCTTGACCCCCAAACTTTGATAATGGATATCTCGGAAAGTATCCATACCCTAAGGGGGTGGGGGCAACCCCCTACCCCTCAAAACCCTTATTTAATGATGCAAATTTCTATAGCAACCCCTTTTGTTTTGTAAAATATGCTTACCTGACACTGATGTTTTGACAATAGGGTCCTCTTTGATTTAGGATCCACAATCGGTTTTTTTAAATGGTTAGCATTTGTATTCCGCACATTAACAGATTCAAAGTTATCAATATCATCATCACTAGGGGATGTAGTTGTGTTTTTATTATTTGTTTTATTAATTTTCATTTTCTCCAGAACAACAGTTGGCTGAAAACCTGCTGGGATCTCATTTACGTTGTAAAAAATTTTTACACCATCTTTTTTATCTATATTGTTTTCTCTAATCTGCAAATTATCAGGGGTTTTCAAGAAATGGCTCCATTTGTGCTGCAGCATTTCAGTTTCAGTACTGAATTTTTTTAAGCACTGGTCACAGAAATAGTAATCTTTGTATCCAGTCATTACACGGTTGTATAAGTCCGGTAGTAGCTGTACATGCTGTTCAATAAAGTTTCGGTCGACGGAACTTTCATCACAAAACTTGCAAAGGTACAGGCTTTCATTGGACAGTTTACGTGTAATATATAAGGCAGGTGTTTTCCTTTTACTCCTCTTTGAGTGCAAGAAGTAAATATGGTGTGCGATTCCACATTTACTCGGGCACTGGTCTTTACAAATATCACATACGAAACAATTACTGATATGTTCGTAGCTATGATCCTTTAAGTCCATCAATTTGAAGAAAGCAGTGTCACACGTTTTGCATTGATGGAGTTTTAATATTTTGCAAACGGACCGTTTGTGAAGCATGCACTTGGATTTGCTTGTAAAGAGCGCACCACAGGATTCGCAATGGAGTTTTATATGAACTTTGAAGAACATTCGATCTACAAATTTCTTTGAACAGTAATAGCAGATGTAGCATTTTCTCTTCTTATGTTGGTTCTTTGTATGAGCTTTTAAAGATCTATAATCTTCAAAAATCTTAGGGCATTTCCGGCATTTGTGGTATTCCTTTAGTTCATGGACAGTTACTTTATTAGAGAAAGATACTCTCTTGTGGGACTTTGCTTTAATAATCATGTGTTTATTTTTTTTATGGTTCAGAAGTTTCCTTATACTAGAGTAATCTTTCTCACAAATTTTACATTTAAGACTCATGCTGGGTGATCTAGCTGCCTTGAAGTAGAAATCTGGTGTCTTAGATGCTAACTCCTTCAACTTCTCTAAGTCGTCCCGTACGATGTTCACGGAACATTTTGCATTGAATTTGTCGTAACTTGGCTTCTTTAGTATAGATTTCGATGGTTTTGTTTCAGAGTTAAAAGCCGGTTTTAAGACTGTTGGCTTATGGGAATTGGGTTTCAGAAACGGGCTTATGTCAATCCTAGGCAAGGACACGCGAGGTTTCGGGAACCCGTGGAACTCTCTGCCCGCTGGTGAAGATATATTTCTGGCCTCGAATGTATTTCTACTGGCACTCTCCAAACCACTGTCGGAAACACTGGGACTGTTATTTGCTTCATCGCGGTCGGACATAGGCAGATACTGCGCAAATTATACTAAGGGAACGAACACTACACTAAAACGTCAACAAATACCATGCTAATAGCGCAGGAAACGTGTTTGAGCTTTGAGCGCGGACGGCCATTCGTGATTAGGTAGGTATATGCTCAGTGGGCCGTGAGCCATTCCACTCAAATTCCACTTCACTTTACTATGTTTTTTTTTTATTATTATAGCGTTTTACGGCTCTGGAATCTAGTCCTTATGAGCCATCATTTTCTTCTTTTTTTTTTAAACCAGAAATCATATCATCGAAAAAATCATGAAATCGATTTCACAAACAATCGTGTTGTACATCTCTAGTTTGCGCTTTCGACGAACGCTTCTAGGATACCGTAGAGTGTGCGAAAGGGATATCGCTCTGCAAGGTTTTGTTCTTTCGTTACTTTTTTGGCCAATTTTATGAGAAAAAAAAGCAAATTGTACTTTTGTGAAACTTAATCTTTTCGATCTTTTCGTTAATTTTCCTCTGTATTTTAACAAAATGGTACGTATTTAGTGCAATTTACACGAAAAACATTAATGGACGTGTACAACAATCGTTTTAACAGTGATTTGTTTGCTTTCAGGCCAGATATTTCAAGGAACAAGACATTGATGGTGCGTGCTCTAATTGTTGCTTATCCTGTTTATCTTATGGGAAAAGTTGACTTGTTTTCATCAAGAAATTATGTTTTCCTTTCCAATATTACAACTGCTTTGTCTTTTATGTAATACCTCAGTAAATTTATATTCAAATAATTACATATTGACTGTTACTTGACACAGTTTTATTGTCCTCCTTTTGTGTTTTTTATTAATTTGACTAAAGTGCCTATCCTTTTTTTTCCCGAGAGTATTTTTATCAAAAAATGAAAATACCATCATTGTATAAACTTATCTACTCCATATAATAGTTTCCTTGTCCTTGACAGATCTTTTTGTAGAAAAATCAAAAACTAGAATGATTGTTTTTCAGAATTTCGTGAATGTTTCTACCTGTTTGCTCGTTCGGGGCAGATCACTTCGCTTGATGAGCTGACCGTTGTTATGCGCTCCTTGGGAATGAGTCCTACTATTCAGGAGTTGGCTGGTAACAATTTATTTTTAATATATAGAGTGTAAAGGACAGCCTTGATCAGCCTTTTGCAAACTGATGAAGGTTGCTCGGGCGATAAGAATAATTGAGTTTAAGAATTAGTTTAACAAAGTTATTATCTGCTGTTTCGAAATTGGAACCTCTGTCAAGTTGCATAAAAAATGCTGAACCTTCTCTGTTAAAAAATTATAATTTTTTCAGGATACTTAAAAGGGAAAGGAGGCAAGATGTCATTTGCAGATTTCCTGGAGGTGATGCACATCCATTCTAGAGCTGAAAATCTTCCCAGTGAGGTGAGAAATGCATAGAATGTTATGCACAGTAGCTACAATCAATAGATCTACACACACAGGTCACAGTCACAGTGGCTGTTGGGCTTTTTAGGTGCAGTGAAGTGCATCCTCTCATTTCCAAATCATGTTACGCACAATTCCCAAATTCGCTCACTGGCCAGAAAAAAGGACATTTCGTGGTGTGGTAATTGCAAAACGCACAATTTCGGAAATCATTGGTGGAAATAAAGGCAATTTATTGTGTTATATATGGATACATGAAATTTGAATATTTTATAGTAACAATAGGTCAATAATAATGTACTTACTCCATTATTAGTTTTTTTTTTTGCCGGAAACACGTAATTTTATAAAATAAAGCAAAAATCAAAAATTAAAATTTTATGTTATAATTTAGGTTAGGTTAAGCCACTGAGTAATTAATCAACTGTACCTAACGAACCTATTTTTGCCCTATATTTTCTTCCATTTCTATGTCGGCTCTGGCACTTCGCCGGCCGCTGCCGCAAAAAATCTTAATTGGTATAAAGTAAGTAAAACATGGGCTATCTTATGGCACCAAAATAATAGCTATTTATGTAACTGTTGCATAATGAGGGATATTTAACACGAGTGTGGTTTATGAAACGAGCACAGCGAGTTTCATAAAAGTATACACGAGTGTTAAATACTAATTATGTACAGTTTCATACAATAGTTTATCTACACTCATACAACAAATTTAAATTAAAGAAAAAATAAAGTAATCATTATTTCTTCTTTTCTAGTTTGCTCAAATAGCAAGCATCTGCGTAAAAATTAAAAAAAAAAAAAAACTTCATTTTGTTACAGCTTTGCGATAACGAAATGAAATTTGTATGGTTCCTTAGTCACGGCTGCATCGAAAGGTATATCATTTGCTTAGCGTTTCTGATAAGTAAATGAAGGATTTACGACATGAGTGTAGATAAATACAAATATACTGTATCCGTAATGCGCATCCCACCCGAAATGAAAGGACATTTCACAAATTGTGTATTTACAATTCGCGAAATGTCCCTTTTTCCGGCTAATCAAACATCAAATTACCTATATTCCTATATTAAAATTAAAGATAAAACAAAACAAAAGAATGTGCTAAGGTTTTACTAGGCATTTTACACTATGTCTAGTCCATTTGAGATAAAGGCGTAACGTTATGTGGAATATACAGGGTGTTAATTTAATTGCGTGCCATAGCTTAGGGGGTGTTTCGGAACCTATAAAAATATAAAAAAAAACCAACTAAAAAAAAAAGTCTGTAGGTATTTATATAATGATTTCCAGAGCTGCGTCTACCTCTCGCGCTATAACCAAACCCGCGCGACGTACGAGTTGCATCGACCAGCACAGACGTAGATTTTGCCGATTCAGCTGGCCAAAAATATTTTATGCTTGAAATATATACATGCTAAATTAAGTTAAGATAACCCTTTTTGACCTAAAAATACTTATTATATCAAGTTATTTACTTACATATGTATTACATAAATAAAACTAAATAAATATTATTTTCTCATTTAGAGCATTCCTCCGTTTTTGCTCGCTTAAAAGTTGCTTCTAACCAAATTTAGTTGTATTCAATAGTTATTTGTTCAACAAGAGAGGGAAGTTCGTTTTTACTGCGAGTGCTGATTTTAAATCCTGAGGTAGCGAAGGATACTAAAATTGAATCACGAGCGTAGCGAGTGATTAAAAAATAGTATCCTGAGCTCACCGAAGGATTCAAAGCACGAGATGTAAATGAATTCGCTCTCATGTGATACATACAACTTTTCCCACTTTCAGTGAGAAAATATTGAGGTGTGAAATTAGGAGAAAATGCCATTATTACTTTTTTATTGGAAAAGTTGCGTTCGGAAATTGCAACAACACTTAAAAAATAAATTAAGCAGACGTAAAATTATTCTAAAATTAGCATGTAATGTTATTAATTTTATCTTTTTAATACAAATCAAATTAATTAATAATAATATATTTAAACATTAAAATTTAATACTTTACAAGACAGTAAAACGTAACAAAATAGTCTACAAAATAAAATTTTAGGTTGCATCAATTTTCAGAACGCACCCCCAAGAGACCAAATAAAAAAAAGAAAAAAACAAGTTGTGTCAAAAAATGACATACCTTTGCCTCATTTAATAAAATTAAAAAGCTACTTGGTCTCTCTTAAGCCTCTATTAGACCATGCGATATCAAGACAGTCTTACTAAGACTTAGCATAGTGTAATAGGACTTAGCAAGTTAGTCTGTCTAATTAGACCGATCGAGTGGATTCGGCCGTGCTAACTTGCTTACTTGCTTGACATCGCGTGGTGTAATAAGACTTAGCACGCTTAGACCGCTCAGTCAGCGCTCATCCGCCGCACAGGAGAGACGTCTGTATTTTGATTATATGGAGTAATTAATTTTAAAAGATGTTCAAAGTTAGCAACTCCTACTCTAAAGAGTCAGATGGTTCCAAAGCACTCAATATTTGCATATTTGATAATTTTTCCCGCAGAAGTAAATACTTCTTTACCCATATTCTTCTTTTGTTTTTTTAATATTTATTCATACTAATAGTCGCGGTAAGAGCTACGGCAATTTTCTGGTATTTCTAAAGTTTTCCCATGACTCTTACGACAACCGTCGCTGACAGAGTTCGCCTTGCAAATGAGTTAGCATGCGGTATTCAGCACAGTGTAATAGCGAGCTTGTCTAATTAGACTGTTAGACTGTCTTAGTAAGACTGTCTTGAAATCGCATAGTCTAATAGGGGTTTAAATCTTAAGAATAAAATGGCCTTTTCCTCACTGAATTTAGGCGGGAAATGTGCTCTTTTTGAGGTGAAAGTGGGAAAAACGAAAAACATCTCCTGTTTAATGGATTACCTTCATTATTATGATTTATGAGAGAACAGAACGGGATGGCAACAATTTTAGTTGAGATTTAGTTAAGTTGGGATGGTTACGAATCGAGCCCATTGTCTGCCTACGTGCCATATTTTAATTAAATCAACGTATTTTTTCACATAAGAAAACATTTGCTTTAATTACTTTCTAGCATTTTCAGTGTCTCCAAAACAAATGACGCACCTACGAAGCACACACCTACGAAGAAATTCAAAGGTTGTGTAACCTAATCTAGGATTGGGTCTGGTTTCCCTTCTGGGTTGTGGAGGTCAGATGGCAGTCGCTCGGTGTAAAAACCAGTACCCTCCTCGTTCAATCCCCTAGATTAGGTAGACGATCCCGTGAGATACGGGAAAAAGGCTAGTAAGATGATGAAAGAATATTAATGGGTAGATTCACACATTTCTCAATGCATATACCCTTTCTGTTACACGTTGTATATTGGTATCAATTCGTTGTTGCAAAATACGCGACTTAACTAATATAAGTCCATATCTGTCACTTTCTATCATGAGAGAATAGAACGGGATGGCAACAATTTTAGTTGAGATTTAGTTAAGTCAGGATGGTTACGAATCGGGCCCATTGTCTGCCTACGTGCCATATTTTAATTAAATCAACGTATTTTTAGGTGGTGAACGCGTTCAAAGCGGGCGACAACGACAAGAAGGGCTCGATCCCGGCTCGACAGCTGCGGAACCTGCTGCAGAACTGGGGCGAAGGCCTGTCTGCCAGAGAGGTATGCCCACCACAACACAAGTGTTTTGCGAATCTGTCATGACGTCTTCTTCTTCTCGTATGGGTTTCGAGTCGATCGAATGGTGTCAGAGTTTTCAAACCGCCTAATAGCACAGCTAATAGGCCTCTGACATGGTTTTGTCTAACGACCACTATCAAAGACAGCTACCGGGACCGACGGCTTGCCCTCCGAGGCACAGAATCCATTTTCTTCCAGACGATCAGATGGATTCGGCCTGCATTGTCCTAACCAAATTGGAGAAAATCTCACAGAGTGATAAATAGACAAATATCAACTATGTGTGCCCCTGCGGAATCGAACCCAGGACCTCCGGAACGTGAGCCTATGGCTACTTTTCGCAAACTGATCAACTTTTCTCAAGCTGAACAACTTTTCCCAAAAGTGAACAACTTTTCTCAAAAATTAACAACTTTTCTCAAAACTGAACAACTTTCCTCCACACTGAACAACTTTTCTCAAAACTGATCATATTTTTTAAAACTGCATAACTTTTCTCCAGGAACCAGTATTTGCCTAAAAAATTAAGAAATTAACATTCCCACACAGCAAAATTGTAAGGGAATGTTTATTATTATTATACACGGTTAGCCCGTGTGTAATGAACATTTTACGACACCGGTGGTGGAAGTGTATGGAAAAGTATATCAATAACAAACTTGGTCTTGATTAGGTATTACCGACTTTACCACACGAGTGTAGATAATAGTACATTGTTTATCGAGGGGAGAACATGACCGATTCCCACGAGGGTGTAGTTCTCCCCTAGGGGAGAAAGTAAATCCCATACAGTTCGCTTGGATTTACGTACTTTCTTCCCTTTTTTCAAGTAAGCACTAATATACTTTCCGAATAGGTGTAGGTATAAAGTATATTGTATTGTATGTACAGGTCGACAATATTTTCCGAGAGGCGAACGTTTCGACAGCAGGGACCGTCCATTATGAAGACTTCGTCAAGATCGCCTGCGCGCCTGTCCCTGATTACTATTAATAGACATCAAGACAGGATAATTACTGTAATTAAAAACTAATAAAAAAACTACTAAATAATCTATTTCAAGTAGTGTTGCCGTGCAATCGATAGTTCAATAGCAATAGTTGAGCTCTAAAAATATCGTATGAATATCGACAGTCCAATGCGATCGAAGCAGTAATATTGCGTTTCAATACATAGTTTCGTTACGATCGATAGTTATCGAGTACAGGGTAACCTCTTTGTATTGTGATTATGATTATGACAATAAATTCGATTTGTAACTTCGATCACAACTAAAGTATCATTCCATTTGAGCATTTTATTATAAATTATAATATATTATATTACGAATTTTGTATTGTTTGTTATCAATATCATATAATTTCCTTGAATTAGTACAATTTGTACCGTCCAATAATAATAAATGAATCGTATTTATTTATATGGTGTGTGGTATTATTTATTTAAATTAATAAAATAAACATTTTGCTTAAATCGTATTTTTTAATTAAATTCAACAATATCTATTTATCCATAATATTAATAACATGATATGGCACTAGTTATCGTGGTCCGTTTGCTAAATATATAATATGTCACCGTAACATTGCATAAACCGTTAGATCATAATCTATCTTAGGAAATTTATAAACTAACCTAACCTACCGAAAGTTTATAAACTGACGAGTGAGTTTGTAAACTAACAGTTGTTACAATTTTACGCTGACATATAGAACTTAAAAAAAATAACATACACTTTTCATAGTAAAATGTTTTACCTAAAATATGTCTGCCATTTTTGTAGGGGTTTAAATTATATAGTGTAAAATACTTTTCTATGTTTTTGACTAACAATTATTTTTTATAAAGTAGCCTATCTAGGATCTAGCCTATATGTGTGACAAGTTTCATGATGATCGGTTGAGTAGTTTTTGAGTAAAAGCGTCACAAACATCCCAACTTTCACTTTTATAATAGGGAATAGTATATAGGATAGGATTATTTAAATTGACTTGATTTTTAATGTTGCATACATACATACATACATAAAATCACGCCTTTATCCCCAACGGGGTAGGCAGAGCAAAAACGACCTAAACAAAGGTCGTTCCGCTACGTCTGACAAGTTTTGAGGGTTAATACAGATGATGATTATGTATAGGTATATTACCATAGTGATAGGTTGTCAGCCCATCGCCTAAATTGTAATTCACTGAAACCCCTCGATTACCTTAGCTGATTTTTACAGCATGCCCGGGAGGAGATGCAGCTGGAACATTCTATGTTTTTCTATCGCTCCCAGTCCAGCATAGAAGCTTTTTTAATTTTGTCCTTTTGGAATTAGATTTTGGGATTGCTTTTACACAGTTGACGTTTTGCGACTGTTGTCTAAATGAGCCGAAATTGTTACATGGTTCAATTGAGTTTTAAATCAAAATAATGAGTACAAAGCGCGAAAGTCTGACTTAGATCATTTTATGTTGGTAAATAATTTTCGTATATATTTTACACTATTAAATTCAGACCCCATCATCGTCTTATAAAAATGTTACTTGACTAGTTTTCAATAGTCTTAAACACAAACAAAAAAAACATGAAGGGTGTTAATTTGATTACGTGCAATAGCTCGGGGGGTGTTAGTAGAAATTTTCTAAATATTTTTATGTGATCCTTTATAGTTACCAAAACACCCCCTAAGCTATGGCATGCAATTAAATTAACACCATGTATAATGTAAACCAACCCAAGCACAAGATTATAAGAAATCAATATAAAACAAAAATAATTTGGTATACAAATGGCCTCAATTCACGCCGCCGTCCAGTTACTTATTCTAATTCTTAGTAGCGCTGTCACTTTCTTAACTTTGACATAAGAACAGGATAGCAAACAAATACGAGAGTTTGACATTTCTTATCTGACATAAGACTGCTTAAATCAAATAAAATTATAGTGAGCACGCTCTATCTATGGTAATACCTTATTTAAAGCGCCTTACGTCAAATTAAGAATGTCAAAGTCACGTGTTTGTTTGCTATCCTGTTCTAATGTCAAATTTAAGAAAGTGACAGCGCTACTAAGAATTAGAATAAGTAACTGGACGGCGGCGTGAATTGAGGCCATTTGTATACCAAATTATTTTTGTTTTATATTGATTTCTTATAATCTTGTGCTTGGGTTGGTTTACATTATACATGGTGTTAATTAATTGCATGCCATAGCTTAGGGGGTGTTTTGGTAACTATAAAGGATCACATAAAAATATTTAGAAAATTTCTACTAACACCCCCCGAGCTATTGCACGTAATCAAATTAACACCCTTCATGTTTTTTTTGTTTGTGTTTAAGACTATTGAAAACTAGTCAAGTAACATTTTTATAAGACGATGATGGGGTCTGAATTTAATAGTGTAAAATATATACGAAAATTATTTACCAACATAAAATGATCTAAGTCAGACTTTCGCGCTTTGTACTCATTATTTTGATTTAAAACTCAATTGAACCATGTAACAATTTCGGCTCATTTAGACAACAGTCGCAAAACGTCAACTGTTGTAAAAGCAATCCCAAAATCTAATTCCAAAAGGACAAAATTAAAAAGCTTCTATGCTGGACTGGGAGCGATAGAAAAACATAGAATGTTCCAGCTGCATCTCCTCCCGGGCATGCTGTAAAAATCAGCTAAGGTAATCGAGGGGTTTCAGTGAATTACAATTTAGGCGATGGGCTGACAACCTATCACTATGGTAATATACCTATACATAATCATCATCTGTATTAACCCTCAAAACTTGTCAGACGTAGCGGAACGACCTTTGTTTAGGTCGTTTTTGCTCTGCCTACCCCGTTGGGGATAAAAGGCGTGATTTTATGTATGTATGTATGTATGCAACATTAAAAATCAAGTCAATTTAAATAATCCTATCCTATATACTATTCCCTATTATAAAAGTGAAAGTTGGGATGTTTGTGACGCTTTTACTCAAAAACTACTCAACCGATCATCATGAAACTTGTCACACATATAGGCTAGATCCTAGATAGGCTACTTTATAAAAATAATTGTTAGTCAAAAACATAGAAAAGTATTTACACTATATAATTTAAACCCCTACAAAAATGGCAGACATATTTTAGGTAAAACATTTTACTATGAAAAGTGTATGTTATTTTTTTTAAGTTCTATATGTCAGCGTAAAATTGTAACAACTGTTAGTTTACAAACTCACTCGTCAGTTTATAAACTTTCGGTAGGTTAGGTTAGTTTATAAATTTCCTAAGATAGATTATGATCTAACGGTTTATGCAATGTTACGGTGACATATTATATATTTAGCAAACGGACCACGATAACTAGTGCCATATCATGTTATTAATATTATGGATAAATAGATATTGTTGAATTTAATTAAAAAATACGATTTAAGCAAAATGTTTATTTTATTAATTTAAATAAATAATACCACACACCATATAAATAAATACGATTCATTTATTATTATTGGACGGTACAAATTGTACTAATTCAAGGAAATTATATGATATTGATAACAAACAATACAAAATTCGTAATATAATATATTATAATTTATAATAAAATGCTCAAATGGAATGATACTTTAGTTGTGATCGAAGTTACAAATCGAATTTATTGTCATAATCACAATACAAAGAGGTTACCCTGTACTCGATAACTATCGATCGTAACGAAACTATGTATTGAAACGCAATATTACTGCTTCGATCGCATTGGACTGTCGATATTCATACGATATTTTTAGAGCTCAACTATTGCTATTGAACTATCGATTGCACGGCAACACTACTTGAAATAGATTATTTAGTAGTTTTTTTATTAGTTTTTAATTACAGTAATTATCCTGTCTTGATGTCTATTAATAGTAATCAGGGACAGGCGCGCAGGCGATCTTGACGAAGTCTTCATAATGGACGGTCCCTGCTGTCGAAACGTTCGCCTCTCGGAAAATATTGTCGACCTGTACATACAATACAATATACTTTATACCTACACCTATTCGGAAAGTATATTAGTGCTTACTTGAAAAAAGGGAAGAAAGTACGTAAATCCAAGCGAACTGTATGGGATTTACTTTCTCCCCTAGGGGAGAACTACACCCTCGTGGGAATCGGTCATGTTCTCCCCTCGATAAACAATGTACTATTATCTACACTCGTGTGGTAAAGTCGGTAATACCTAATCAAGACCAGTTTGTTATTGATATACTTTTCCATACACTTCCACCACCGGTGTCGTAAAATGTTCATTACACACGGGCTAACCGTGTATAATAATAATAAACATTCCCTTACAATTTTGCTGTGTGGGAATGTTAATTTCTTAATTTTTTAGGCAAATACTGGTTCCTGGAGAGAAGTTATTCAGTTTTAAAAAATATGATCAGTTTTGAGAAAAGTTGTTCAGTGTGGAGGAAAGTTGTTCAGTTTTGAGAAAAGTTGTTAATTTTTGAGAAAAGTTGTTCACTTTTGGGAAAAGTTGTTCAGCTTGAGAAAAGTTGATCAGTTTGCGAAAAGTAGCCATAGGCTCACGTTCCGGAGGTCCTGGGTTCGATTCCGCAGGGGCACACATAGTTGATATTTGTCTATTTATCACTCTGTGAGATTTTCTCCAATTTGGTTAGGACAATGCAGGCCGAATCCATCTGATCGTCTGGAAGAAAATGGATTCTGTGCCTCGGAGGGCAAGCCGTCGGTCCCGGTAGCTGTCTTTGATAGTGGTCGTTAGACAAAACCATGTCAGAGGCCTATTAGCTGTGCTATTAGGCGGTTTGAAAACTCTGACACCATTCGATCGACTCGAAACCCATACGAGAAGAAGAAGACGTCATGACAGATTCGCAAAACACTTGTGTTGTGGTGGGCATACCTCTCTGGCAGACAGGCCTTCGCCCCAGTTCTGCAGCAGGTTCCGCAGCTGTCGAGCCGGGATCGAGCCCTTCTTGTCGTTGTCGCCCGCTTTGAACGCGTTCACCACCTAAAAATACGTTGATTTAATTAAAATATGGCACGTAGGCAGACAATGGGCCCGATTCGTAACCATCCTGACTTAACTAAATCTCAACTAAAATTGTTGCCATCCCGTTCTATTCTCTCATGATAGAAAGTGACAGATATGGACTTATATTAGTTAAGTCGCGTATTTTGCAACAACGAATTGATACCAATATACAACGTGTAACAGAAAGGGTATACGCATTGAGAAATGTGTGAATCTACCCATTAATATTCTTTCATCATCTTACTAGCCTTTTTCCCGTACCTATCTCACGGGATCGTCTACCTAATCTAGGGGATTGAACGAGGAGGGTACTGGTTTTTACACCGAGCGACTGCCATCTGACCTCCACAACCCAGAAGGGAAACCAAACCCAATCCTAGATTAGGTTACACAACCTTTGAATTTCTTCGTAGGTGTGTGCTTCGTAGGTGCGTCATTTGTTTTGGAGACACTGAAAATGCTAGAAAGTAATTAAAGCAAATGTTTTCTTATGTGAAAAAATACGTTGATTTAATTAAAATATGGCACGTAGGCAGACAATGGGCTCGATTCGTAACCATCCCAACTTAACTAAATCTCAACTAAAATTGTTGCCATCCCGTTCTGTTCTCTCATAAATCATAATAATGAAGGTAATCCATTAAACAGGAGATGTTTTTTGTTTTTCCCACTTTCACCTCAAAAAGAGCACATTTCCCGCCTAAATTCAGTGAGGAAAAGGCCATTTTATTCTTAAGATTAAGAGAGACCAAGTAGCTTTTAATTTTATTAAATGAGGCAAAGGTATGTCATTTTTTGACACAACTTGTTTTTTTCTTTTTTTTATTTGGTCTCTTGGGGGTGCGTTCTGAAAATTGATGCAACCTAAAATTTTATTTTGTAGACTATTTTGTTACGTTTTACTGTCTTGTAAAGTATTAAATTTTAATGTTTAAATATATTATTATTGTTGTAATTAATTTGATTTGTATTAAAAAGATAAATTAATAACATTACATGCTAATTTTAGAATAATTTTACGTCTGCTTAATTTATTTTTTAAGTGTTGTTGCAATTTCCGAACGCAACTTTTCCAATAAAAAAGTAATAATGGCATTTTCTCCTAATTTCACACCTCAATATTTTCTCACTGAAAGTGGGAAAAGTTGTATGTATCACACGAGAGCGAATTCATTTACATCTCGTGCTTTGAATCCTTTGGTGAGCTCAGGATACTATTTTTTAATCACTCGCTACGCTCGTGATTCAATTTTAGTATCCTTCGCTACCTCAGGATTTAAAATCAGCACTCGCAGTAAAAACGAACTTCCCTCTCTTGTTGAACAAATAACTATTGAATACAACTAAATTTGGTTAGAAGCAACTTTTAAGCGAGCAAAAAACGGAGGAATGCTCTAAATGAGGGAAAATAATATTTATTTAGTTTTATTTATGTAATACATATGTAAGTAAATAACTTGATATAATAAGTATTTTTAGGTCAAAAAGGGTTATCTTAACTTAATTTAGCATGTATATATTTCAAGCATAAAATATTTTTGGCCAGCTGAATCGGCAAAATCTACGTCTGTGCTGGTCGATGCAACTCGTACGTCGCGCGGGTTTGGTTATAGCGCGAGAGGTAGACGCAGCTCTGGAAATCATTATATAAATACCTACAGACTTTTTTTTTTTAGTTGGTTTTTTTTTATATTTTTATAGGTTCCGAAACACCCCCTAAGCTATGGCACGCAATTAAATTAACACCCTGTAATATTCCACATAAAGTTACGCCTTTATCTCAAATGGACTAGACATAGTGTAAAATGCCTAGTAAAACCTTAGCACATTCTTTTGTTTTGTTTTATCTTTAATTTTAATATAGGAATATAGGTAATTTGATGTTTGATTAGCCGGAAAAAAGGGACATTTCGCGAATTGTAAATACACAATTTGTGAAATGTCCTTTCATTTCGGGTGGGATGCGCATTACGGATACAGTATATTTGTATTTATCTACACTCATGTCGTAAATCCTTCATTTACTTATCAGAAACGCTAAGCAAATGATATACCTTTCGATGCAGCCGTGACTAAGGAACCATACAAATTTCATTTCGTTATCGCAAAGCTGTAACAAAATGAAGTTTTTTTTTTTTTTAATTTTACGCAGATGCTTGCTATTTGAGCAAACTAGAAAAGAAGAAATAATGATTACTTTATTTTTCTTTAATTTAAATTTGTTGTATGAGTGTAGATAAACTATTGTATGAAACTGTACATAATTAGTATTTAACACTCGTGTATACTTTTATGAAACTCGCTGTGCTCGTTTCATAAACCACACTCGTGTTAAATATCCCTCATTATGCAACAGTTACATAAATAGCTATTATTTTGGTGCCATAAGATAGCCCATGTTTTACTTACTTTATACCAATTAAGATTTTTTTGCGGCAGCGGCCGGCGAAGTGCCAGAGCCGACATAGAAATGGAAGAAAATATAGGGCAAAAATAGGTTCGTTAGGTACAGTTGATTAATTACTCAGTGGCTTAACCTAACCTAAATTATAACATAAAATTTTAATTTTTGATTTTTGCTTTATTTTATAAAATTACGTGTTTCCGGCAAAAAAAAAAACTAATAATGGAGTAAGTACATTATTATTGACCTATTGTTACTATAAAATATTCAAATTTCATGTATCCATATATAACACAATAAATTGCCTTAATTTTCCTCTGTATTTTAACAAAATGGTACGTATTTAGTGCAATTTACACGAAAAACATTAATGGACGTGTACAACAATCGTTTTAACAATGATTTGTTTGCTTTCAGGCCAGATATTTCAAGACTTCACTGCACCTAAAAAGCCCAACAGCCACTGTGACTGTGACCTGTGTGTGTAGATCTATTGATTGTAGCTACTGTGCATAACATTCTATGCATTTCTCACCTCACTGGGAAGATTTTCAGCTCTAGAATGGATGTGCATCACCTCCAGGAAATCTGCAAATGACATCTTGCCTCCTTTCCCTTTTAAGTATCCTGAAAAAATTATAATTTTTTAACAGAGAAGGTTCAGCATTTTTTATGCAACTTGACAGAGGTTCCAATTTCGAAACAGCAGATAATAACTTTGTTAAACTAATTCTTAAACTCAATTATTCTTATCGCCCGAGCAACCTTCATCAGTTTGCAAAAGGCTGATCAAGGCTGTCCTTTACACTCTATATATTAAAAATAAATTGTTACCAGCCAACTCCTGAATAGTAGGACTCATTCCCAAGGAGCGCATAACAACGGTCAGCTCATCAAGCGAAGTGATCTGCCCCGAACGAGCAAACAGGTAGAAACATTCACGAAATTCTGAAAAACAATCATTCTAGTTTTTGATTTTTCTACAAAAAGATCTGTCAAGGACAAGGAAACTATTATATGGAGTAGATAAGTTTATACAATGATGGTATTTTCATTTTTTGATAAAAATACTCTCGGGAAAAAAAAGGATAGGCACTTTAGTCAAATTAATAAAAAACACAAAAGGAGGACAATAAAACTGTGTCAAGTAACAGTCAATATGTAATTATTTGAATATAAATTTACTGAGGTATTACATAAAAGACAAAGCAGTTGTAATATTGGAAAGGAAAACATAATTTCTTGATGAAAACAAGTCAACTTTTCCCATAAGATAAACAGGATAAGCAACAATTAGAGCACGCACCATCAATGTCTTGTTCCTTGAAATATCTGGCCTGAAAGCAAACAAATCATTGTTAAAACGATTGTTGTACACGTCCATTAATGTTTTTCGTGTAAATTGCACTAAATACGTACCATTTTGTTAAAATACAGAGGAAAATTAACGAAAAGATCGAAAAGATTAAGTTTCACAAAAGTACAATTTGCTTTTTTTTCTCATAAAATTGGCCAAAAAAGTAACGAAAGAACAAAACCTTGCAGAGCGATATCCCTTTCGCACACTCTACGGTATCCTAGAAGCGTTCGTCGAAAGCGCAAACTAGAGATGTACAACACGATTGTTTGTGAAATCGATTTCATGATTTTTTCGATGATATGATTTCTGGTTTAAAAAAAAAAGAAGAAAATGATGGCTCATAAGGACTAGATTCCAGAGCCGTAAAACGCTATAATAATAAAAAAAAAACATAGTAAAGTGAGTGGAATGGCTCACGGCCCACTGAGCATCAGCGTTGCCGTTAGGGTACATTTTACACATTTGACGTACCTTTTTGGGCTCCCATGTGTAATGTGTAATCTTGCCAGTACATGTGTAATTTCTTTGAACTCACCGCCAAAATATCTCAATCAAAGAAATAAATGAGCGCTGCTGCGTATAGAGAAACGTAGAGAAAGCTAACTCATTTTATCTCCCTTGCTCTAGCAAAACTCCATATTAAAGCATCTCTTTCACTCATCACAGAAGCAGCGATCTCACTACCCAATTTACCGGGCCCTAAAATATTAGTTTACAATACATTGCTGGATGTACGTTAAGCCCGCATCACATTAAAAAAAAGTAATGGCGTTTTCAATCCAAAAAACATCCAAAAAATTACTACAAAAAAAAAGACTGCTGTTATGAGTGATTTGCGAAAAAAAATGCTCATGTACACTTTTGTCACAATATGTACACTTTTTGCGGCGGATATGTGTATTTTGGGATCTCGGTTGCGGCAACACTGCTGAGCATATACCTACCTAATCACGAATGGCCGTCCGCGCTCAAAGCTCAAACACGTTTCCTGCGCTATTAGCATGGTATTTGTTGACGTTTTAGTGTAGTGTTCGTTCCCTTAGTATAATTTGCGCAGTATCTGCCTATGTCCGACCGCGATGAAGCAAATAACAGTCCCAGTGTTTCCGACAGTGGTTTGGAGAGTGCCAGTAGAAATACATTCGAGGCCAGAAATATATCTTCACCAGCGGGCAGAGAGTTCCACGGGTTCCCGAAACCTCGCGTGTCCTTGCCTAGGATTGACATAAGCCCGTTTCTGAAACCCAATTCCCATAAGCCAACAGTCTTAAAACCGGCTTTTAACTCTGAAACAAAACCATCGAAATCTATACTAAAGAAGCCAAGTTACGACAAATTCAATGCAAAATGTTCCGTGAACATCGTACGGGACGACTTAGAGAAGTTGAAGGAGTTAGCATCTAAGACACCAGATTTCTACTTCAAGGCAGCTAGATCACCCAGCATGAGTCTTAAATGTAAAATTTGTGAGAAAGATTACTCTAGTATAAGGAAACTTCTGAACCATAAAAAAAATAAACACATGATTATTAAAGCAAAGTCCCACAAGAGAGTATCTTTCTCTAATAAAGTAACTGTCCATGAACTAAAGGAATACCACAAATGCCGGAAATGCCCTAAGATTTTTGAAGATTATAGATCTTTAAAAGCTCATACAAAGAACCAACATAAGAAGAGAAAATGCTACATCTGCTATTACTGTTCAAAGAAATTTGTAGATCGAATGTTCTTCAAAGTTCATATAAAACTCCATTGCGAATCCTGTGGTGCGCTCTTTACAAGCAAATCCAAGTGCATGCTTCACAAACGGTCCGTTTGCAAAATATTAAAACTCCATCAATGCAAAACGTGTGACACTGCTTTCTTCAAATTGATGGACTTAAAGGATCATAGCTACGAACATATCAGTAATTGTTTCGTATGTGATATTTGTAAAGACCAGTGCCCGAGTAAATGTGGAATCGCACACCATATTTACTTCTTGCACTCAAAGAGGAGTAAAAGGAAAACACCTGCCTTATATATTACACGTAAACTGTCCAATGAAAGCCTGTACCTTTGCAAGTTTTGTGATGAAAGTTCCGTCGACCGAAACTTTATTGAACAGCATGTACAGCTACTACCGGACTTATACAACCGTGTAATGACTGGATACAAAGATTACTATTTCTGTGACCAGTGCTTAAAAAAATTCAGTACTGAAACTGAAATGCTGCAGCACAAATGGAGCCATTTCTTGAAAACCCCTGATAATTTGCAGATTAGAGAAAACAATATAGATAAAAAAGATGGTGTAAAAATTTTTTACAACGTAAATGAGATCCCAGCAGGTTTTCAGCCAACTGTTGTTCTGGAGAAAATGAAAATTAATAAAACAAATAATAAAAACACAACTACATCCCCTAGTGATGATGATATTGATAACTTTGAATCTGTTAATGTGCGGAATACAAATGCTAACCATTTAAAAAAACCGATTGTGGATCCTAAATCAAAGAGGACCCTATTGTCAAAACATCAGTGTCAGGTAAGCATATTTTACAAAACAAAAGGGGTTGCTATAGAAATTTGCATCATTAAATAAGGGTTTTGAGGGGTAGGGGGTTGCCCCCACCCCCTTAGGGTATGGATACTTTCCGAGATATCCATTATCAAAGTTTGGGGGTCAAGGGGGTTAAGGGGGGGTTGTAAAAATCTTTAAATATGGGTTTTTTGGGAGAAGGGGGAGGGTTAGGGGATCCCCTTCAAACCCCACCCGCCGGAGTCGCGTAGTTTTCGAGTTATGTTATGAGCGATATAAAATCCATAAATACCACTAATCACTTTTTAGATGTAGTAATATGTAGTAATTGCCTCAAAATTTATTAATTTTAATGTGTAAGTGATTTTACAGTTGAATCGTAATTTGTAACTTTGTGTAATGTGTTCCAGGTTGTTTCTATGCTATATTATATTGCATTTGCGAATTTTACTTCATCATCATCTTCCTAGCCTTTTCCCGTATCTCTCGGGGTCGGCTACCTAATCTAGGTGATTGAACGAGGGTACTGGTTTTTACACAGAGCGACTCTTGGAGCGTCTGCCATCTGACCTCCGCAACCCAGAAGGGAAACCAGACCCAATCTTAGATTAGGTTACACACAACCTTTGAATTTCTTCGTAGGCGTGTGCAGGTTTCGGATACATTTGTGTGATTGGAGCAGAGAAGGCCACACAAAAGTTTCTTCACAGACTTTACACCTCAAATTCTCGAAGTCACTGTGCAGCGTTTCAATGTGCCTCCTGCACAGAAGGCCGCGGCCCTGTCCACTACACCATCCGGGCTATGCGAATTTTACTTCATAAAATATTAATATTTTTTCAGAATTGTAACAAATTCTTCTCTACTAACTATTGTCTGAACCGGCACAATGTGTTCCAGGCTATTTCTATGCTATATTATATTGCAATTGCGAATTTTACTTCATAAAATATTAATACTTTTTCAGAATTGTAACAAATTCTTCTCTACCAACTATTGTCTGAACCGGCACATTGAAACGCTGCACAGTGACTTCGAGAATTTGAGGTGTAAAGTCTGTGAAGAAACTTTTGTGTGGCCTTCTCTGCTCCAATCACACAAATGTATCCGAATACCAATACCGGAAATGCCGTTCGAAGATGCAAGACCCGAAATACATTTCGACAATCTGCATGAAATCAACATGCATAATCAAATAAACTCTAATGGAGGTTCAATTGAAATTCCTAATGGATTTGATGATTTAAACATAACTGAAAGTGATGATTATATGAATACAGTAGACTTTGAGATACCCGCTCCTATTGTTCAACTAAATGAGTACGAAAACATGTACAATAATGTACCAAATGTACCAGTTACAAACGTACAAAATGGACACGTGAATCAGAATTTGAATAAGATGAGTACATTACAAAACTTAGGTTACAAATTAGAGACGCAAGAAGTACCCATTGAATTCTAAACTTGTAAGTATTCTACAAATCAGATATTCAAAGATTCTGTTTGTTATCGAGAAATATAATTTCTTAAGAACAAGTACCTAAGTACATGGGATGTTTAATTTTGTACATTGTTAATGATTCACCTACTAAGTAGTACGATATTTAACTTTAGCAAATAGTACAGATAATTAATGATGTGAATGTTTCAAGCGCAATGACTCAATGAGTGAATAAACTCATTTTACTTTTTATCTGGGTCACTTGCAATAAATTTTGGTGGTAAAATCATACACCATCTGGACGTTTCAAACATGTTTCAATTGTCGTGGTATAATAGTAAAATGAGTGAAAATAATCGCGAGTGCTTAAAAAGTTATATAAGTGAATAAACGTTTAGTTTCTTCTTAATTTATGTTAATGCAATGAAAAATTTCAATATTTTGCACATGCGTTTATTGTTGAAATCTTTTGTTTATTCTAAAATTGAGAAATTTAATTAAACTTAATTTTGTTTAATTTTTAGCCATTGATTGGAGATTTAATCTTTCTTATATTGCCAATAGAGATGAAAGCTGTGGCAAGCACAAGGGAACACCGAATTAATCTTCATAAATATTATGTCTAACTTTTTTAAAATTACATACAGGACATATTTATTTCTCTTCCAGTTATCAGCTTTCTTGCCCAGTTGAAATAATTTACATCATCACATTATGTTCAGTCAGGCAGGCCCAAGTACAATACACGTTTTCGTGTTATCAAGTATCATTTAAAAATGCATGTTGATACATAAGTACATAGCTGCTGTACCTATTTGTGTTAAGTTTCAGAGTGAACAAGTAAAAAATTAGAAGGTAATTTTAGAGGCAACCCTATTGCGTCTATCAAAACGAAAAACAGATAAACGCGGAAGGGAATCCTTTATTTAGCCGATATAAGACGTCAATAATTGAAGTGTAAATAGTAGAATATTATTCGGTTATGCTATACTTTTTGGTTTTAATGTGCATTATCTTAAATAATTTGTATTGTGTTATTAACTTATTACTTATAAAGCCTTAAATTTGAAATCTTACGAGAAGTGGTTTAATTTAATATACTACTTCCAAAATACATATAACCTGGGTTGCATACAGTGTCAAAAGCACTTGAAGTGAAAAAAAATACATGTGAAAATAATTACATATAATTGTGTACGAAAGTCTTAAGTCAAATCTGAAAGGTTGCAATACGAAAGTCTTAAGGGCAGGTGAGTCGTGATAAGTAGGCATTTACTGCCTTCCGCCCGTCGCGTAAAGATCGCGCGAGCTAGTCGGCGGTGAACTCACTTGACCCCGAGCGGGCGCGACCGGGCAGCAAGCGTCACAATATACACAACTGATGCAGTACCTATACCAATTTTTATTCCCAAGACGTAACACAATTTTATTGTTTATGTAATTTACTTTAAAAAAATATGTACTAAAGTAAGATTGATAGAATTCAACCTTTCAACAGAGAAGTGAAGATATTTTAATAAATGAAAATAAGAATTCTGTCAACTGAGCCTGGGGCGCCGGTATACCTAGGGTGGTGTATGGTGCTGGATGGTGCAGGTACACGTAGGTAGGTATATTTACAATTAATTAACGACGTATGTACACTTAAAAAATAATCTAAGAATGCTGAAATACTTATTTACAAATTAAATAAACAATTTTACGCAACAACAAGAAGAAAGCGGGTTACGAAACGCCGTGTTCGAAAAAATGGCACAGGTCCTGCTCCGATCATGCCCGGCGGGCGACTGAAGTGAAGCGCAGCGCGCGCGTCGTATTGTTATATAATGAGAATAATGAGGTTTTAAAAAATTACAAAAACCAAAATTAAAAGACTAGCCATTTTAGTATTTAGACGTCGTAATTTCCAATTTTTCAGTATACTTTTTAAATTCATAGTGTTAATAATCTTTGAGTATTACTCGAAATTTGTCATAAACTTACCTATCTTTATAATTTTTTATGATGGAGCAAAGTAATTAAAATCGTGTTTTCATCCATTTTAGTCTCAAGAACAGTTCATAAACAACAACATATATTTTTTCTGGATTAAATAAAGTACTATTTCATGCCTAAAGTCTCAACCAAAAATAGGTCGATTTGATATTTTTCCGACTATCCTGCTCTTAAGTCAAATCTGAAATTTTAACATGACGCACTTTTATTATTACTATCTGTTGTCACTTTTATTTTTATTATATTTTTTGTCTTTATATGTATAGTCTTTACATTACATTTTGGCTCGGTTTTCCGAGATTTGTTTTTTTTTTTTGCTTTTATTCGATTAAGTGCTTTTGTACGCAGTTGTTTTGTTTAGTGCACACGTGTATTGCTTGACATAATACGGGGTGTAAGGGACAGCGTTCCGCAAACTTATAGGGGTTGCTCAGTCAACAAAACTGAACAACTATCACCAGGAATTTTCTTTCAGGAAATGAAAAAAAATTGCTTTTTCATACAAAATGACCAGCTCGAGCAGACAAATTGTATGGAAAAGCATATTTTTTATTTCATTTCCTGAACATAATTTCCTGGTCATAGTTGTTCAGTATCGTTGACTGAGCAACCCTTATCATTTTTCGGGGCGCTGTCCCTTACACTTACACGCAGTATAATTAGTTTTGTTTGTAGTCGTATTCGTATGTGTACGCGACAAAAAATGTAAACTGCAAACTTGTAGTTACTCCTTAATGACAACTGATCTGATTACTGAATGTACGTATATCTATATAGGTAATGTTAATCTCAAACCCCGAACTCGTTAGGCTGATAGGAGTCGTCGGGTTAAAACTAAAACCTGAATTCAGCATTTGCGTGTTTAACTATTGCAACTTCGCGGAATGAGCGAATTCGGGGATTGAGCGAAAAATAATATAGAGGGTGTTAATTTAATTGCGCTTAAGGGGTGTTTCAGTAACGTATACGGAGCCCATAAAAATATAAAAAAATCCAACTCAAAAAATCAAATAAACAAAAGCCGGTATTTATCATGATTCCAAGAGATGCGCCGATCTCTCGTGCTATAACCGAGCGCGCGCGAGTCACTATCATTGGTCGATGCGACTCGCGCGTCGCGCGGTATTGGTTGTAGCACGAGAGGTACGCGCAGCTCTGGTAATCATCATAAATACCTACTGACTTTTGTTTTTTTATTTTTTGAGTTGGATATTTTTTTAAAGGCTCCTTTTACGTTACGGAAACACTCTCTAAGCTATGGCACGCAATTAAATTAACACCCTGTATATCCAGTTTTCTAACTACATATAAACGGTGAAAACAGTCGTGAATTGCACTTTTGGAAACAAATGACATTCTTATAATGTGCTATAATTATTTACTTTAGTATGAATATAGTTATGTAACATAATATGTTGTTAACCATTTATCGAACCTTTTATAGTAGAGGAGTGGTACTTCATGATAAATAATATTGTTTTAAGTTGGAATATCTATTACGAACACAAAATTATTTTTGGACCTTAAAAAACTCCTTCTTCATAATAAATATACTGTAACACATTAAAGTAATTTTTGAAGTTTCAATTTTTACATTACATTCTTTGCATGGAAACTTAACCCGTATTATTATTTTATCCCTTGAAATACCCCACGTACCCCACATCCTACAGCGCGTTCCGATTCACGACAATATCGCTGTCATGTCATCGCGAAAATGTCGTTCCGATTTGGCGTGAGCGCGTCCACCGACGAAAACGTGACGTCATAAATGACGTCACTACCGACGCCGATATCAGGGGTACGTTCAGAGCCGCTCCATCGATCGAAATTTAACCAGGTTAAAAATTATACTGCCAGAGACACCTGTCAGACGAAATTTCGACTAGGTTAATTTTTATCCGGCCCGTTCAGAGGCGCACTGGAAGTGAAGTTTTATCTGACAGCAGCTAAGGTGCACCGTCTCACTAGTATAAGGCGGTTTACACACTGCGGCGGAATACGCCGCGTAGGGCGGATATTGTCTATGGTCCATTGTTCTGAACAATGGACCATAGACAATATCCGCCCTACGCGGCGTATTCCGCCGGCAGTGTGTTAACCGCCATTCGATCGGTATAAATATTTTGGTTCTTTCTGGAGATCATCTTTTGTTAATCGTGCTAAATTTTTCGAATATTATGTCTAAAACAATAGTTACGGTGACCGATGAAGATAATAACACGATAATACAATTAAATCTCACTCAAAGCGAGTGTGAACGTTGTAAACGCGATATTTATCCGTTCCGATTCAGTTGAATTCTGTGAGCACTTTTAGCGCGCTAACGCAAGTGGAACGGGTGTTAGCGCTGTAATCAATTTTTCTGCTGTTTTTGTGGATCGGAACGCACCGCTAGTCATTCGCTGTCAAATTTGGCCGTAGCACACCTGCGCGTAGATCGTAGGCGTAGATAGAGTACCTATACCTGCACCCCGTTCAGTAGCTTCAACTAGACGGGCGATTCGATTCTGGCGATCAACTAGAGTTGATCAGTATCGATAAAAGGAATCGACGATCGACTTCACACTACCAAGCGACGGTTAATTAGGCCATTATCAAGGTGCTAACTTAGCGAGCCAACTTATGTTATTTTTGGCAAAGGGGCCGGGCAACACTAACTGCTTGTCCGGTGTTGTCTATGGTCGTCCGGTCCGGTCGTCTATTAGCACCTTTAAATTGTGGCAACACTGTCCCGTCAATAATAATAATAATGTGCGGCAGAACGTCGTCCACACTATCGAATTTGACGGTCCGGTGCGATCGTCTGTTAATACCAGGCCTAGCACACAAGGCCCTTTTTTTTTTTGCGCGAGTTATTTCCGCAGAAATCTGTGATGTATGGAGTTGTATAAAGGTGCACGCACTCGCGGAAAAAAATCACGCGAGATTCCAAATACAAATTCCCCCCCGCGCCCCACCCGCGATATTTTTTCGCGCGAGTAAAATCGCCCTGCGTGCTTTCCCCTAGGTGCACGCGTGAACGCACTCCGGGAGTTTTGCGCGGGAATCTCGGGAATCGTAACGAATCACACTTAGGACGAGTTTCTGGCTTTCCAATTTAGTTTTTCGCGGCTATTATTGTGGTGGGATTAGCATAATAATGTGCCGGTTGTGAAAGACAATGTGGTGAAAGTGAGAAATGAGTACAGATCGCCTAATATGGTTCGACTCGACACTCCCGCGTAAATCATCAGAGAGCATTCGATTGACGGGTACCACACCCGCAATCTAATGAGTTCTAGGTTAGGTTAGGTTAGGTTGGGGTTTTGCGCGGGGAGCATGAAAAATCTGACGGGCTTTGTTACTTGCTCTTATAAATTAGTTCCTTGCAGTGTTTGTTGTATTAATGTGGTGGATTTAACTATAATGATCTGCTGACGAGGTATAATATGGCGGGAGTAAGAAGCAAAGGGAGGCGCTACCGTACGATTCGGATTGTTATCTTCGCGCAAAAGTCTGTTGAGCATTGGAATGTGATTCACCGGCGCATTCTAATGACTTTTAGGTTAGCGTTAAGATTAGGTTAAGATGATGTGAAAAATCAGACGAGGCTGTATGGCTCTGTTCCTTTGCCTATCCTATAATGGATGAATGGAAAAAGAGAAAAGAAAAAAAAAATGAACGCACTCCACTGCTTCTGCTTGCTGTC
>JARACY010003032.1:0-36658 GCA_029255725.1 Scrobipalpa atriplicella | reverse complement strand
TACAATAATCATCGAAAATGTTTGTATTTGAGATACCTAAGTAAAAGTGGCAGCACCTCTGCTCTATTGCCACCTTAAGTAGGATGGTAGGTAGGTTAGGTAGGTAGGTACTTAGGACAAAGTTGATAAGGTGATTGGTTGGAATGCTTTAAATGAAACAAAGGTCGTTTGTGCTCTATTTATTGATTAAGATAAACACACGCTAAAGCGTTTACAAGCAATTAGTTAAATGCTTACAAATCGACGATAGTACACCAAGATCGCCTTAATAATAATCAAATAAGAAGGAATATAAATTCTTAAAACTAATATTTTATTTTTAAAAGATTCTGTCGTAAAGCTACGTTTTTGGGTTTAGTAGGTAAACCCTATGAATTTTCGTAGCACTACCAGTTTACAGAATACAATTTTTCTTCTGAACCAAGCTTGATACCACAAATAGAGAATTCAGACGACAAAAAGAGCTTTCATTTGAGGTGAGGCGACGGCCATCAAAGCATCGAAATCACAAGAAGTAGACCCGGGAAACTTAATCCACAGCTTCTTCACAACACGCATATTCTGCATGAAAACCTTCGCCAGTCTCTCCCCTTGATTGTTCTTTATCTTGGCCATCTTAATCACCAATTCTGGCGGCATCTTTTTCAGTTGAAACTTCCTTAGAGCACAGACTAGAGGCCAGAAGGAGAATTGGTCGTCGAAATGTTCAGTGCCAGTTACAGCAGATAAGTACAGCCTGCAGATTACGTCATCGCTGTTGTCCCAAACCAAGCCTAGAGATATGGCCTCGCTGGATTTGATGACTGGGAATCTATGGCGTTTCTCGTAGGCGTAGGCGGCGACCAAGCCAGTCAAGCGGTTGTGGGTAAACTCAAAGTCTTCCACCGTAACATTGGCACCAGTTTTCTTTACCAGCAGTGGCGTGCTGTAAATGTGAAAACATCAGCTGTAATATCTTACTTATCGAACAAGACAATCAAGTTATCACCTTGCAACATTTGGACATCTACTTTATCTTCATCAAACTAGAAACAACAACCAAATCGGTAAATCTAACCATGAGAAGGCCTAAGGGTCAAATCATAGATGAACTTACTCTAAATCAATCTAGACTCTAGAGATTAGATAGGATGACTCTGCAGACCTTCCGATCCTAACTATACATTCCGATGAAATCAGACAATGTTTTGGATTCGTTGAGAGACTATTTCATACGATTTAAGTTAGGACATTAGTGTCGGAAGGTCTGGAGGGGGCTTTAGATCACAGACGTATTAGATGCACTTTATTGAAGAACCGTACTTAATTACAAAAGGTACTTAATTACCGGTTTTAATTACAAAAGTACACTTTAATTTAAACACCGTACGGTTTTATTGCAAAACTGTACCCTTTATCAAAGAACCGTACGGTTTTGGTTTTGATTACAAAAGTGTAACATTATTGGGTTTTGATCACCGATTAGAGAAAGTCGCTGCCGCTCCCTATTTACTCTTCTGTGGTTTTGATTACAAAAGTGTTACTTCATTGAACGACCGTAAGGTTTTGATTACAAAAGTGTAACTTTATTGAAGAACCGAACAGTTCCGATTGCTAAAGTGTAACTTTATTGAAGAACCGTACGGTTTCGATTGCAAAAGCCCTACGGTTTTGATTTTACAATGTACCTACCTACGGTATGGATTCTAGACCACGGGCAATTTACAAATGGTAACTTACTTCTTTTCCAAGTTCATGCCCACAACCATGACAGAATCTCCATCCTTGACGTCCTTCAGGCTCTGCCTGAGCAGGTATCCCTTTGAGAGGATCGTCTCGATGTTCTCGCTACTCCTCAGAAACTCTGCCTCCTTGTAGATATTGTAGAAAGCATATCCAGTGAAGGTCGTCGCCACTGGTTGGGGTTGTTTGGCGAAGGCGAACTTCTTCGCTACTCTGGATTGAAAAAGAAATATAGGTACCTATAGCATAGGTAGGTAGGCTGAGTACCTATTAGTAGGGTAGTTAGGCTGGCTGATTGGACTCTATACGGAGCGTAAGTGGCAGCGTACCGAAAACTGTAAGGGGTTACTCAGTCAAGGAAACTGAACAACTATCACCAGGAAATTTGTAGGAAATGAAAGAATTTTTTGGCTTTTCCATACAAATTGTCTGATAGAGGTGGTAATTTTTTTATGGAAAAGTAAAAAAAAGTCATCTCCTAAAGAAAAGAGAACAGGCATGGAATTTGAGGGCGCGCATTTGTATTTAATTAACTGTCGCTTGGTCGTGTGATAATTATGCCCAGGTCTTTAACAGTAACCTTCTACATTAAATTTTGGAGGTTTAGGTCAAAGACCTAGGCATAAACCCCACGCAACCAGCCGCTGGGTTAATTAATACAAAAGTGCGCCCTCCAATTCTATGCCTGTTCTCTTTTCACACAGACTTTAAAAGAATTTCCTGGCTGAAGTTGTTTAGTTTCCTTGAAAATAAATCTTTCTTCTCCAAATAAGCATTTAAAGTTATCTATGTATTTATCTTTGTTATGATGATAAATATGATATAGTACCTAAATGCACTCTACATTTGGTCGAAAAGGTAGGTAAGTAGGTACTTATTTAATAACTACAAAACAAAAGGTAATCAAAAATCTATTAACTTACCCCGAATTAGTATTCATAGTACCTAGGTTAAATAGGTATATAGACAGGTACACTATTTTCACTAACACTAATAAATAAATTCCACCTTCTTTCTCAAACTCAATAACCTAAATGTATTGTATTTCCTTTTCTACGCTATTATAATATAACAATGAATGAATGTTGCAGCGAAGTTTCGGTTTTGGTATTTACTACGCGTCATCATTAACTTAGTAGTCTTCTGTCTTAGTTTCTCTTTCACTCGTATAAATACGTTAGACAAGGACGAAAACAGCATAATTATTCCCTAGTCTCTATCAGCTGATAAGGGGAATCCAAAGAGGAAGTGTTGCCAGATGGATAGTTTTATTTAGATAGTGTTGCCAGATATTAGGTATTTTTTTTATTTGATTTGTATTTTCGTATTTCATTTATTATTTTTATGAAAAAAAACAGCGATCAATCATCAATCGGGTGTGGGTAATAAAAAAAAAACATAACCCTTCCTTGACAGTCGGGTAATAAATGGTAATGAAATGAGGCCTAGCACGCACTGCGATTTTTCTCGCGCGAATCAAATCGCGCGCGAGAAATAATCGCGCGATGGAATCTGGACCACTTGCAAAATGTAACCATCACACTTATGAAATAATGTGGTTGAATATGAAGTATATGACAATATTTTGGCAAATTGTACAGTCAGATTATTAAATAGTATATTTCATTACTAGTACGGAATGGCTGTCATTGCAAAAAGTTCCGACAAATGTCTACCCGAGCCGAAGGCGAGGTCAGGTATTTTTTGCTAAGATCGCGTAGCACCCTTGTGTTTGTGTAGCACGGAAAGGGTTAAACTTTAAACATAACATAAATGCACCTCCAAATGTTTTCCCAAACATCGGGGACGTATCCCGTGGTGTCACTAGTACCTAATACCATTAATGGTACTACCATAGACAAATAGTACACACTGATTGGTATCAGTTGTACCATAGACAAATAATGGTTGTACGTATAAAATACTAAAATACAAATCAAATAAAAAAAATACCTAATATCTGGCAACACTATCTAAATAAAACTATCCATCTGGCAACACTTCCTCTTTGGATTCCCCTTATCAGCTGATAGAGACTAGGGAATAATTATGCTGTTTTCGTCCTTGTCTAACGTATTTATACGAGTGAAAGAGAAACTAAGACAGAAGACTACTAAGTTAATGATGACGCGTAGTAAATACCAAAACCGAAACTTCGCTGCAACATTCATTCATTGTTATATTATAATAGCGTAGAAAAGGAAATACAATACATTTAGGTTATTGAGTTTGAGAAAGAAGGTGGAATTTATTTATTAGTGTTAGTGAAAATAGTGTACCTGTCTATATACCTATTTAACCTAGGTACTATGAATACTAATTCGGGGTAAGTTAATAGATTTTTGATTACCTTTTGTTTTGTAGTTATTAAATAAGTACCTACTTACCTACCTTTTCGACCAAATGTAGAGTGCATTTAGGTACTATATCATATTTATCATCATAACAAAGATAAATACATAGATAACTTTAAATGCTTATTTGGAGAAGAAAGATTTATTTTCAAGGAAACTAAACAACTTCAGCCAGGAAATTCTTTTAAAGTCTGTGTGAAAAGAGAACAGGCATAGAATTGGAGGGCGCACTTTTGTATTAATTAACCCACGGCTGGTTGCGTGGGGTTTATGCCTAGGTCTTTGACCTAAAACCTCCAAAATTTAATGTAGAAGGTTACTGTTAAAGACCTGGGCATAATTATCACACGACCAAGCGACAGTTAATTAAATACAAATGCGCGCCCTCAAATTCCATGCCTGTTCTCTTTTCTTTAGGAGATGACTTTTTTTTACTTTTCCATAAAAAAATTACCACCTCTATCAGACAATTTGTATGGAAAAGCCAAAAAATTCTTTCATTTCCTACAAATTTCCTGGTGATAGTTGTTCAGTTTCCTTGACTGAGTAACCCCTTACAGTTTTCGGTACGCTGCCACTTACGCTCCGTATAGAGTCCAATCAGCCAGCCTAACTACCCTACTAATAGGTACTCAGCCTACCTACCTATGCTATAGGTACCTATATTTCTTTTTTCAATCCAGAGTAGCGAAGAAGTTCGCCTTCGCCAAACAACCCCAACCAGTGGCGACGACCTTCACTGGATATGCTTTCTACAATATCTACAAGGAGGCAGAGTTTCTGAGGAGTAGCGAGAACATCGAGACGATCCTCTCAAAGGGATACCTGCTCAGGCAGAGCCTGAAGGACGTCAAGGATGGAGATTCTGTCATGGTTGTGGGCATGAACTTGGAAAAGAAGTAAGTTACCATTTGTAAATTGCCCGTGGTCTAGAATCCATACCGTAGGTAGGTACATTGTAAAATCAAAACCGTAGGGCTTTTGCAATCGAAACCGTACGGTTCTTCAATAAAGTTACACTTTAGCAATCGGAACTGTTCGGTTCTTCAATAAAGTTACACTTTTGTAATCAAAACCTTACGGTCGTTCAATGAAGTAACACTTTTGTAATCAAAACCACAGAAGAGTAAATAGGGAGCGGCAGCGACTTTCTCTAATCGGTGATCAAAACCCAATAATGTTACACTTTTGTAATCAAAACCAAAACCGTACGGTTCTTTGATAAAGGGTACAGTTTTGCAATAAAACCGTACGGTGTTTAAATTAAAGTGTACTTTTGTAATTAAAACCGGTAATTAAGTACCTTTTGTAATTAAGTACGGTTCTTCAATAAAGTGCATCTAATACGTCTGTGATCTAAAGCCCCCTCCAGACCTTCCGACACTAATGTCCTAACTTAAATCGTATGAAATAGTCTCTCAACGAATCCAAAACATTGTCTGATTTCATCGGAATGTATAGTTAGGATCGGAAGGTCTGCAGAGTCATCCTATCTAATCTCTAGAGTCTAGATTGATTTAGAGTAAGTTCATCTATGATTTGACCCTTAGGCCTTCTCATGGTTAGATTTACCGATTTGGTTGTTGTTTCTAGTTTGATGAAGATAAAGTAGATGTCCAAATGTTGCAAGGTGATAACTTGATTGTCTTGTTCGATAAGTAAGATATTACAGCTGATGTTTTCACATTTACAGCACGCCACTGCTGGTAAAGAAAACTGGTGCCAATGTTACGGTGGAAGACTTTGAGTTTACCCACAACCGCTTGACTGGCTTGGTCGCCGCCTACGCCTACGAGAAACGCCATAGATTCCCAGTCATCAAATCCAGCGAGGCCATATCTCTAGGCTTGGTTTGGGACAACAGCGATGACGTAATCTGCAGGCTGTACTTATCTGCTGTAACTGGCACTGAACATTTCGACGACCAATTCTCCTTCTGGCCTCTAGTCTGTGCTCTAAGGAAGTTTCAACTGAAAAAGATGCCGCCAGAATTGGTGATTAAGATGGCCAAGATAAAGAACAATCAAGGGGAGAGACTGGCGAAGGTTTTCATGCAGAATATGCGTGTTGTGAAGAAGCTGTGGATTAAGTTTCCCGGGTCTACTTCTTGTGATTTCGATGCTTTGATGGCCGTCGCCTCACCTCAAATGAAAGCTCTTTTTGTCGTCTGAATTCTCTATTTGTGGTATCAAGCTTGGTTCAGAAGAAAAATTGTATTCTGTAAACTGGTAGTGCTACGAAAATTCATAGGGTTTACCTACTAAACCCAAAAACGTAGCTTTACGACAGAATCTTTTAAAAATAAAATATTAGTTTTAAGAATTTATATTCCTTCTTATTTGATTATTATTAAGGCGATCTTGGTGTACTATCGTCGATTTGTAAGCATTTAACTAATTGCTTGTAAACGCTTTAGCGTGTGTTTATCTTAATCAATAAATAGAGCACAAACGACCTTTGTTTCATTTAAAGCATTCCAACCAATCACCTTATCAACTTTGTCCTAAGTACCTACCTACCTAACCTACCTACCATCCTACTTAAGGTGGCAATAGAGCAGAGGTGCTGCCACTTTTACTTAGGTATCTCAAATACAAACATTTTCATGATTATTGTAAATGTACCTAATCATCAAAATGTTTGTAGGTATTTCAGATAGGTTCATAGGTACAATTAGCGTTGCCAGGCGTCCGGCTAAAGCCGGACATAGTCAGGCTTTTTGATTGCCTGTCCGGCCAAAATAAGCGTCGTCCGGCCTGTCCGGCTTTTGTTAGGCTTTTTAGATTTCAAAATTCGCGCGCATCGAGACCGAATTCGCGATTCGAATTAAGGAATTTAATTTGAATTAAGGAAAGAATTATTGAGACTGATTAATAATAAAGTACTTTTGGACTAATTTGGCATTCGTTTTATTGTAAATTATCAAAAAAGCTTGGTTTTCATTAATTTTCTACATTAACACCAAAAAATCCCCGAAAATGCAAGGTGTCCGGCTTTTTTACCAAAATGTTAGGCCAAAAAAAAAATTGATTTTCTACACGAATATTTAAAATTGTTGAAAATGCAGGATGTCCGGCTTTTTGACCCAAATGTTAGGCCAAGCTCACAGCTCTGTCCGGCTTTTCGGTATGAGGACCTGGCAACGCTAGGTACAATGGCTCCGTTCGCCACTTAAGTAGGTACTCTATTTATTATTCTTCTCTATTCACGTAAATTATTGATAAAATATATCCTACCTACCTAAGGGTGAGTCTAATATTGAGGCACGTGGAGTCTATACCCTTATCCTTCAAGAGAAAGGTAGGTACAGACAGACTCATCTTCTATCTAATTTAAGACTGCAAACAGTGCAAACAAAGAATGTGGCATGACATGAGTATAGGTAACTGTGTAGTGTAGGTATAATACCTACTATACATAGATATAGGTAAGGCAATAAATTAAAACAGACAGAGGATCTTAAGATAAAAGTCAAATTAGTAGCTATGTGGCTAGGTAGTCCGTATTTCTATGGTATTTCTATTTCCTATGCAGTTACTTTTTCTTGGTAACATTCTGTATAGAAAAGAAAGATTTTATTTTCACTTGAACGCAGCCAAAACACTGTCAAGTGAAGCTGCGTTCAGATTTCATCAAAATAATTCCATATAATTTAAAACTTTATTTGTCTTTGTCACACATGCAATAATTTGTAATTATCTGTCCTCTTTTAACAAAATACGCAAGGCCAACCGGAACGCACCTGTTCTCAGAAATGTCAAATTGTTGAATGGACGAAGACGAGTGAGAAGAAATTTCTTTTCTTTATATTTATAAAAGTAGCGTTTATTCTACGTTATGATCTAAATCTTAATGGTGGAAATTGTAGTTAGTGTTTGTTGATATACGGTGTTTTTGCCAAAATGGGCGATAGTAGCGAGTCTGAAGAGTTTTATGATGCTGAAGAGTTCACACCTATAAAAGGGTCGAAGTAAGTAGTACATTATCTTCAATTTATTATGTACAAGGCACATTACAGTTCTTGAAGATGCAGTAGTTATGCTTAAAATTTGCTGGGGAAACTTGTTTTCCATTATGTAGAATAAGTAGGTATTGGGAAACTTGATTTCCCTTATGTAGACGACGTATTGTTGTCAATGTTTTCATATGGGTCTCTGGCTTTTCTGCGTCCTTGATTCGTAGACAGACGTGCCTGAAAATGCAGACTGATCTATGTACTACGCACTGTAGTCTACAGTTGCATTCATCATGGTCATGGGTTGTTGTTGTAAACAAACTACAGATGTTTTATTTTATGTCACATCAAGCGCTTGGGTTGGAGTGTACCCTTTGGTGCACCTATATAAATGGCACTAATGGCCCAATAAATCAAATATTTCTTCCAAAATTTTTCTAAGTCCATAATAAAAGGTCATGTTTCCAATATTTTTTTCATAATATTTTCTATGAGTTTCATAGCGCCCCAAAGCCTATACTCCAACTCCTACACTGCGCCCTGAACTTGAATCTCTGAACACCACTTGGCCATACTTGTATTTGTGGCCAAAGACACGCAGACGCACCCTTGTGTGCTTAACTACAGATTTACTATACAGCAATATGTGTGTAGGCAAGGCACATTAACTCTCACAAGTATGGCTAAGCGTAAGCGGCAGTTCTGAGATAAAACATGTGTATTTGTAAACAAACCAATTTTACAGGAGATCATCCATTTGTAAGAACTTAAGTGTACCTGATGGTGGCCCAGATAAAGACAAGAGTTCTAGTCCCGGTAAGACAGAAGCACCTAAAGGAAATGAGAAAGCAACAGCGTCGGGAGATACAATAACGCCTACTGCAAGTACTTCAATGGAAGATGACAGAACCACACTGAAAAATGTAAGCTATTTTATAAACAGACAGTTTATAGTCAGACCGGTGACTAATAAGACCTGTCATAGAGGTACCATAGAGAAGGGCTCATAGGAAGTCCATAACTCCTTCTCTTCTTCTTTCTGTCTTTCCCTCTTCACGTCTTTTTAGTCAGTGGTCAGCCTATAGTAATATAGGCACATATAGGTATATTAAGAGGCTACCCTGAGCCAAGTGGCGGCCTCATCAGTCAAAAAATCATAATCCACTGAAAACACAATCAATCGAAAATCCGGTACGGCGAATTGAAGTTAAAGCAAAGAAGATAATTTAGAACATCATAAACTTATGATTCAGTGTTTACAGCAGTTACAGATAGCAAAAGTGCTAAAAGTGGCCGTTTTTCGCAAATTTTCTTTCTGTTACTACCAGGAACTATGAATTTCAAGTTTATGATGTTCTAAATTATCTTCTTTGCTTTAACTTCAATTCGCCGTACCGGATTTTCGATTGATTGTGTTTTCAGTGGATTATGATTTTTTGACTGATGAGGCCGCCACTTGGCTCAGGGTAGCCTCCTAATATTTGTACCTTTGACTACTTTGCGCTATTTAAACACTGGTGTAAAATTTTAAAATAGTTAAGAACTACTTGCTATTTGGTTATTTTATTGACATGTATTTAATTTTATTTAATTTAAGAATGTTGTGTATATGGATGAAAGTCTGAAATAAAGATATATTTATTTAATTTAATTTAATATTGCTAAAGTAGGAGTTTCTATCAGGCAACCTTTGGGTGGAAAAAGTAACTAAATTTAATAGCATTTCTAAACCTATTTTGTTGTCTTTAGTTGAGTGGCTTTTCTGCATACAAATTAAAGATTTCTTTTTATTAATTGCATTATGCAATATTTCTTTTAGGTTGTCCAAGGCAGGAGGAGGTTTCAGGAGTTGCGGCGATGCATGCAGACAGAAGAGGAAGATGAGATCCCGGAAACCGGTTCAGATCAGCAGGCTTATGCTTTAGAACAGCCGTTTAAGTAAGATCTTATACTGCGACTCAAAATTTGTGAAACGGAACTAAAATTATTTCAACTGGCATCACCTAATTTTTCATACAAAATAATCGATGAACTGCCTCCGTGTTCTAGTGGTCGGAGCCAAAGGCTCCCGATCCGGAGGGCCTGGGTACGATTCCCGGGAGGGAACACAAAGTTGATGTTTTTTTAATTTATCACTTTGTGAATTTTCCCCAGCTTGGTTAAGACAATACGAGCTGAATCACCTGATTGTCCGAAAAGAAAAAGGATTCCATGCTTCGGATGACATGTCTTACCATTGGTCCCGGTCGCTGTCTTTGATAGTGGTCGTTACAGAAACCATGTGAGAGGCCTATATAATTAATATTGTGCGTTTAAAGAAACGATTTAAAAATGGCGTCCGCTCGCTTCGTGATTGGTCCACCTCGCATGCGTTCTCGCTCTACCTAATAGACAGTGAGCGAGAACGCATGCGAGCGGCGGCCATTTATAAATCGTTTCTTTAAGTGCACGAGTTATAGCTGTTCTATTAGGCGGTTTAAAAACTAACGCCAGGGTTCATTGAGTCAATCGACTCGAAACCCACACAATACGACAGAAGAAGAAGAATGTAATGATGCTTGTTTCAGAATCATAGCCCATGACACAATGAGCTTGCAAAGCATGACGTCACTTGGTCGGATAGGTAGAATACTCAGCGGAGCTTCTGAATCACATCGTAAGTTTACATTATTTTCCGTATTTCAAAGATATTGGAATAAATCTCTAAGAAACTATAGGAAATCGTACTGATTGTGTTGCAGAACCAACTTAACTTAATTTAGTTTGGTCTTGTTACTTTCTAAAATTTGAATAAAATAGAGTTAGAAATATAGCTAATTAAACAACAGATAGTCAAAGTGACGCAAAGACGACTCCATCTAGCATACCGTGTTATTTTAGGCGAGTAACGTCATTTACTTCCATGCTGGTCTGGGAGTGATAGAAAAACATAGAATGTGCCAGCTGTATCTCCTCCTGGGCATGCTGTAAAAATCAGCTTAGGGATTTGAGGGTTTCAGTATTGTAATTTAGGCGATGGGCTGACAACCTGTCACTATAGCAATATACAGATGTATCTTGAATTACCCTCAAAACTTGTCAGACGTGGTGGAACGACCTTTGTTTAGGTCGTTTACGCTCTGCCTACCCCATTAGGGATATAGGCGTGATTATATGTATGTAACGTCATTTTGACAGGATTATAACTAGCTGTTGTATTTCTGTCTTTATTTTATTTAAAGTTAAGGAAGTGACAGGACCAAACTAAAATAAGTTAAGTGTCGTGTCGACAACAGAATCGCAAGCAATATCGAACCCGTTATTGTAGCTAATATTTGAAACAAAGAATGACTGAAGGCTGATTTATTAAACTTGCTAGTAATAATAGATATGTTCAAACCACACAATTTAAATAACAAAACATTATTTAATATAATACTTACAAATTAAATAAATAATAAGTATTGAAATTTCTAAAATCAGCACTGCCGCTTAAAAATGATTAATTGATTAGTAATGGCTGTAACATTTTGTTTTTCAGTATTTTTCAAAAGATGTAAGTTTTTAGTAACATTATGGGACATTCATTTTTTCCTGCATTATTTTATTATGCCATCATTTATGCATACTTGAAAATTCATTAAAAAATAAATATGTAATTGGTTACAACACTATGCCTGGAAAGAGTGGCATCTGGTACATTCAACAGTTTCATAATGTCCAGTCCATCATGGAAGCAACAATTAAATCTAGGAGCTCTAACCCCGCGTCGCATAATATGTGACCTTCCACGTGCAAAGGTACCTTATGGAGGGTTTTTGAATAGCTTATGAGCAGCAGCAGTAACAGAGATATGCATAATTTGGTACTTGACTGGGTAGCTTACAAAATTCAAAACGTTTATACTTAAAACTAATGGCTAAAAATATTGTGGATTTCATTCATCATTAAAAAAAAAATGCACATTTAGATTTTAATAATCGAATTAAAAGTATATAAGTTATTGATTTGATTAGTCAATATTTACTAAAATGTGACGACATAATTTACTATTTTCATACAAAAAAGCGTTTTTGACATTTCATAAAAAGTTGCTGATTTCACTAGTTGGAAAGTAGCCAATTCAAAACCCTCCATAAAGTACATTTGCACATGGAACGTCACTATTATAAAACATTCCTTTGAACATTGTATTTGCTAGCTAGTCCTATGCTCATACTCATGTAGACTGTTATTTCAGCAAACATACGCGAGCACGCGCGCGATCACCCACCTTCGATATCATCAAGAGAACCATCCACCATATCAGACGATCCCTTACCATCAGATAATAGAACACAAAATGGTAAGAAACTCCACAGTAACTTTGGCATCTCAGAAATTTGAGGGGAAACGCCAGACATTCTACTTAAATAAAGATGATAGAAATGGATTCCTCGTCCCTGATTATTAAAAAACTATACTAAACTTGCCATATTATTATCTATATTTAAGTGGATTTTCCAGAGAAACTGGCCTCGATTCACGCCGTCCAGTTACTAATTCTTATTCTTAGTAGCGCTGTCACTTTCTTATATTTGACATAAGAACAGGATAGCAAATAAACACATGACATTGATATTCCTAATCTGACATAAGACTGCTTAAATTACGTAAAATTAGTGAGCAAGCTCTATGGTTATTCCTTATTTAAAGCGCCGTACGTCAAATTAGGAATGTCAAAGTCACGTGTTTGTTTGCTATCCTGTTCTTATGTCAAATTTAAGAAAGTGACAGCGCTACTAAGAATTAGAATTAAAGTGAAATCCATAATTAGAGATAGTAGTTTGACAATTGCAGTGTTACCATTTCTCAGAAAAAAAAAATAGTGTTGGGGTAAATGTCGATGTTTCACTATCGATATGTGTAGGTTGAACTGATTTACTACTTAGTACACGAATTGCGTGCGAAAACCGCAACGCTAAGTTTGAAGCCGATTTGCATAATAAGCTGCTAGACTCCACACTTAGCGTCGCGGTTTTTGCGCGCAATTCACGCACTAAGTGTAGAGCAGGCTTAAGGGAAAGCTTCCCGCAAACTGAGAGGGGTTGCAAAGAATTTGAACAACTCTCACCAGGAAATACTTTCAGGAAATGAATAAAATATTTGGCTTTTCCATACAAACATCGAGGTGGTCATTTTGTATGGGAAAGTAAAAAAAAATATTTCCTGATAAATAATAAAGTAAATTTTATATTGTTTTACTTTAAAATCGTTTCTCGCTCGTAAAGCGTTACTTCAATGGCTATACGGGGTGTAAGGTACAGCTTCCCGCAAACTGATAGGGGTAGCTTGCTCAGTCAATGAGGGATTGATATTAATGCTCGTCGGAGCCGTTTTTTAGGTGGCGAGATACTACTTGCACTTGCTGGCCGAGGTGTTGTTAAGGCACTTGCTTCTTCTACATTACTTATAGAAGTTGAGGGCGGGGTAACTTGCTTACAAGAAACCCCGGGCGGTTCACGAGACGTCGATGGTTGACACTCAATTGGTCGTTTTCTCTTGCTGCCAGTTGCAGTTGGAGTATTCATATTGAATTACTTAGTCCGTAACAAAATAACAAACTTAATAAAACAATAATAACAATAACAATTGCTGTAGTTGATAGTAAAGCCAAAGACAAACATATACTCTTTTATTTTATACCATAAACTATCAATGTCACCTAGAAAAAAATTAAAAAAACTCATTTTGAAGTTGCGGGTTTTCTCACTGGCAGTGCGTTAGTGCGTTTGATTCGAATTTATTTGTATTTTTTGTATGAAATACGTATGAAAACACATAAAAACACAAAAATATACATATTTCCAAACATTTTCATACCAATTTCTCAAAAAACAAACGTGTAATTGTGTGGAAATTATTTTATTAGTATTTTCGTCAAAAAAAGTGTGCGCGCCAAGGGTTTGTTATTGTGATAAAGCTTCGAGAAATAAATTAAGTATACATGTCGTCCTATGCGCGTTATCTAGCTTAACACTTCCGGCTACTGCTGCGGGGCCGTAACGTAACTAAACTGCAATACAAACGTATTGGTGAGTAACTAATAATTTTAGAAGTTCTCCTGCGAACACTTTGTTGCTACAAACACCAAATAATCAGACGACATCCTTATTCAGTGGGTGCAATATTTTTATCGATTACTCAAAAGCCTAGATTCCAAACCTGAAAATATTTATTTTATCGATACGTACAGCACTGGTCGAAACATGGTATCACCAGCTGTCAAACTACTTTCTCTAATTATGGATTTCACTTTAGTAATAGTGCGTCCTGAATTAACACCACTATGTAATAAAAATAATAATTTGTTTATGTTTCAGTCCCCGTGCTAGCGGAGCCGGATGTTATAGCGAGCACAAAAGCAAACAGTTTGAAACAGAGGGCTTCCTCCGCGGCTATAGTTGCAGTATGTTCATTATCGGCCTTTTACCTTAAATATTAACTCTAATTTGATTTATGTAAAATACCTTCATTTATTTAAATTTTGTAACGACAAAAAAATACATGGTCATGGTCGTAGTCAGGGTTTAGGTTCAGGAGGGGTCCTACAAGCCGTAAATGTACCTAATCCCGGATAAGCCTATGAGACAGGTGCTCAAGATCTCATTTGTCTAGGTATCAGCGTGTACGGAACCGAGGCCAGCCAGCGTGGCCGGGCCGGTCGCGCCGCCTAGGAAGAAAAAGCGAAGTAAGTATATTAAATTAAAAACCACGGTTAATTTCCCGTTTTTAATCAATCTTATGCAAATAAAAACTCGAGTGGAACTCACTACCTACTATCTCTGTGTTTCCGAATGCATACAACCCCCAACACTTCAAAGTTAGAGTGAACAGCCATCATCTGGGTGAGCTCCGTCTCAGTCGCTCCCGAACTAGACTGGAGTCAAGAGAAAAACCATTTCTATTCATAATAATATTTCTATGTTTCTATTAAAAATAATTAAATATTAGTCTTTATAAAATACCAAACAGTCTTTTTCTTGTTAAAATACTGTTTGCAACTACTGCGTCCTGTTTGTTTGATTTGTGACTATAAAATAAGTAGGAAATTAAATATGAAATCTCTGAATTTTAGATAAACTCCATGGCTCGCAGACATTATCTACGACCGATGGGGACAACTTGAGCATATGTACCACAGACACTGATGACTACAGATATGTAGCTAGAAGGGACAAACCACATCCAGAGAATTTGTTACTAGAGGTACTATATACGCAATTATCAGGAGCCGTATTTTTATACTTCCATGCTGGACTGGGAGTGATAGAAAAACATAGAATGTGCTAGCTACAATACATCTCCTCCCGGGCATGCTGTAAAAACAAGCTAAGGGATTCGAGAGTTTCAGTATATTGTAATTTAGGCGATGGGCTGACAACCTGTCACTATAGCAATATACAGATGTACCTTAAACAACCCTCAAAAATTTTCAACCGTGGCGGAACGACCTTCGTTTCGGTCGTTGACCCCATTAGGGATAAATGTATGTATGTATGTATTTTTGAAATCGGTCCAGTAGTTATTGAGTTTATTCGTTACAAACATACATACACACACACACACACAAAAATAAAAAATAGATTTAGGAGAATAGGAATAATCAGAAAGTATACCGGGTGTATGGGACAGCGTACCGAAAACTGATGGGGTTGCTCAGTCAACGAATCTGAACAACTTTTAACAGGAAATTCTTTCAGAAAATGATTTTTTTTGCTTTTCCTTACAAATTGTCAGATCGAGTTTATAATTTTGTAAGAATTTCCTGTTAAAAGTTTCGTTAACTGAGCAAACTCCTTTCAGATTTCGGTACGCTGTCCCTTACACCCGGTATAATATTAGTATAGATTTAGGAGAAGAAGTAGTAGGAATAACCAGAAAGTATAGGTTTAACCTTTAATTTCAGCCGCAGTTATCGAACGTAGTAAACCACAGCATGGCGCTACCGAGCCCCGCCAGCACCATAGAGTCATTGACCAGAGAGTTCCAGGATTCGCTCGAACTGTCACAATCCAAATATGGTAACATCCAAATATACTATAAATCATGCTGATTGATAACGTTTATATTATAGGATGTAAGGGATAAGAAGTTTTTTTTTAATTGGCTTCCTCGTACAAATTGTTTGATCGAGGTGGTGGTCATTTTGTATGGAGAAGCCGACATTTTTCTTCATTGCCTAAAATAATTTCTTTGTGAATGTTGTTCAGTTTTGCCCTTTTTCTATTATCAACCCCTTTTTACTCACGAACTAACACCCTACCAACATCTCTTTCAGCAATGGACCAGTCATCACACAACATAGAAGAATCGAAATCGAGTGTCTGCGGTAGTAGTTCCTCCCGCGGTAGTGTGAGTGTGACACACGACCGACTAGACGCCGCGCTGCATACCTCAGCTATCGACATACATCATGCGCTCAAAGGTAAACAGAGGTCACATTAAGGTCATATTAATGAGGTCAAGGTCATATTAATGAGGGCAAGTTCATATTAATAAGGTCAAAGTCATATTAAAATGGTCGAAATCAAGTGTTTGCGGCAGCAGGTCGTCCCGCGGTAGTGTGAGACATGAACACGACCGACTAGACGCCGCGCTGCATACCTCAGCTATTGACATACATCATGCGCTCAAAGGTAAACAGATGTCACATTAAGGTCATATTAATGAGGTCAAGGTCATATTAATGAGGTCAAGGTCATATTAATGAGGTCAAGGTCATATTAATGAGGTCAAGTTCATATTAATAAGGTCAAAGTCATATTAAAATGGTCGAAATCAAGTGTTTGCGGCAGCAGGTCGTCCTGCGGTAGTGTGAGACATAAACACGACCGACTAGACGCCGCGCTGCATACCTCAGCTATTGACTTACATCATGCGCTCAAAGGTAAACAGAGGTCACATTAAGGTCATATTAATGAGGTCAAGGTCATATTAATAAGGTCAAAGTCATATTAAAATGGTCGAAATCAAGTGTTTGCGGCAGCAGGTCGTCCCGCGGTAGTGTGAGACATGAACACGACAGACTAGACGCCGCGCTGCATACCTCAGCTATTGACATACATCAGGCGCTCAAAGGTATAGTTGTTTTGTCTTAGCCATACTTGAGTCTGTAAATGTACCTACACGCACATCGCCTTAGTGTGCATGAGTTCACCATAGTAAACCTGTAGTTACGCACACAGGGGCGCGTTTTCGTACGCACAACCACAAGTATTGCCGAGCGGCAGTCGTGAGATAAAAATAGATACTATAATAAAATCAAGGTCAACTGTGCAAGGTCAAGGTCATACAAAGTTATTAACACAGGTTAGTTTTTACTGGTCACAGGTGAATATTTTTTTAATAGAGCTCTCTCATCAATTCCGCTACCATATCAAGCGTTTACAGATCAAGATCATTGTAGTGGGGTCAATCAAGGTCAAACCAAAGTTACTTGAAATTTTTGTTCAGTTTCATAAATATTACTTATCACTAGTGATGTATAGTTTCTATTAGTAAAATCGACTCTTTTTTAAAGTTAGGGTTATATTTGCAGGTGACTATGTAGTGAAGCCACAAGACTTGGACCGCACCCGCGGCGGCGGCGGCGGCTCGAGGACTCAAAGCGAAAGCAGAACGGCCCCTACTACTGGCACCAGTAGTTTAGGATCCAATAACAGGTAACTTCCACACGTCTATAAGTGATTTTCAGGACTTTAGGCACCATTGGTGCATCATTCGGATCTGGTCAGTTGACCCGGCAACTCGGTATGTTTTTAGCTAGTGGAGCACACTTTTTTTACAACTTTTGTCTGCATTGGGTGACTACGGGTTGAAGAAGAAGAAGAATAGGTTAAATACCGTCTTGCATGGAAGATAATAAACCCGTTTTAACTCCCAGACGCAGCAACTCAGACGCCACTAGCGGCGCCAACGCGAGCGGCCGCAGGAAATCCGCAGGAGACGAGCAACAACTACAACTGGGGGTTCGCACTAGAACCATTTCCGGACAGAGGCTTACCGACATGGAGATATTAGAACAAGTCACCGTGCTCAATCTTGATACAGGTAATTAAACTTTTCTCCCATTCCCAAGGAATAGCTTCATTATTTAAAAAAAATAAGCAGTACATTCACTCTTTTCGATCCTCAAGTTCGTAGCGGCCAGCAATTTCTCCAAACGACATTAATGACCATTAACGACCTCTGCATGAGGTCTTTAAAGTACACACTAGTATGGATTAGGTGTTTTTAAGTTCACGTTATAAATTTTTTAAAGGCTGAATGCGCAAATTAAAAAAAAAAATAGAATGAATGAATGAATGGAATGTGCGCATGTCATAGGCGCCATTCTAATTTTGAATTTTACAATATTATGGAAGAATTGCAAGTTTAATGTTTATTTTTAAGTTTATTGATATTGTTTCTTCGCAAATAAGAGAAAAGTACTGTACTAATCTCAGCCAAAATAGCAATGTATGGTCTCGTTTACATTGGAAAATTACTCGACCATACATTGCTTTATTTTTGGCTTCTAAAGTAATGTACTATTATAGAGGTAGTCGAATTTTGACATAAAATAGGTATAGGTGGATGTTGGTATAAGTGAATCTTGACGTAAGCCAATTTTGATATAGTGGAATCTTAACATAGCTGAACCTTGATATAGCTGAATCTTGACATAGGGTAATCTTGACATAGCTGAGTCATCAGCTGCTGATGACATAGGGTAATCTTGACATAGCTGATGACATAGGGTAATCTTGACGTAGCTGTTGACATAGCTAAATCTTGACATAGTTGAATCTTGACATTGTTGACACAGTTAAATGTTGATAATATAAATAACTGTTTATTTTTCCATGATTAGGAGAGCGCGTGCCGCTAAGCGTGGCGGAACACAAGCTGCCTCAGTGCATCAACCCGCTCAGTCTGCACATCATGCGACTCACTTCAGAGTATATCGCCAGGGAACACGAGGACGAACATATCAGGTTGGTTATAGATGGTTTTAGAATCTAAATACATTATACATGGAGATGTCATAATGGTATTCGACCCAGACCAATCTGTTGTCTAGTCTTGTGGTCTGAGCCTTGGGTTAGATTCCCTGGGGAATGGGGGTTTCTAATTTGCTCGTTCCGGAGAAAATTTTCAGTTCCAAAATAGATGGCGTTGTACGCGGCTATCTTTTTGACAGGTCATTTAACGTTGTTTTGACGTCTTCGTTTCACGCAATGTAACAAATAAGTTTTAGTGTAAAATTAATAGTTTAGAAGACTGTTCTTAGTGCTGCTTTATTGAAAAATGAACTACAGATAAGTAAAATACAGCTTTTGGATATGTAAAAAGATTGATTTGGCAAAATTAGAAACGATATAAATAGTCAATAGACTTTTCCGTGAAGAGAAACGATTTTTAGCCAGTTTCAGCGCCCTCTGCAGGAACTCACAAGTATCGTGCAAAAAACTCCCATTTCGACAACAACTCGATTTTCACAAAGTTGTTATCAGATATCATAAAATGGTATTATCTCACTTTGAAACGGTCCAAAAAACTTCAAAAATTAATGAATAATTAAAATAATGTAAATTTATAAATAGTTACAATGGCCTCGATTCACGCCGTCCAGTTACTAATTCTAATTCTTAGTAGCGCTGTCACTTTCTTATATTTGACATAAGAACAGGACAGCAACTAAAGACATGACTTTGACATTCCTAATCTGACATTAAATTGCTTAAATTTGACATTAGATTGCTTATTTAACGTAAAATAAGGAACATGCTCTATGTTCGGTTCTTTTCTTATTTAAAGCAGCTTATGTCAAATTAGGAACGTCAAACACATGTGTTTATTTGCTATCCTGTTCTTATGTCAAAGTAAAGAAAGTGACAGCGCTATCTTAAAATTAGTTAAGAATGGGGCGGCCAGAATCGAGGGCATTATATAGGTACATGGAGATGTCATAAAGGTATTCGACCTAGACCAATCTGTTGTCTAGTCTTGTGGTCTGAGCCTTGGGTTAGATTCCCTAGGGAATGGGGGTTTTTAATTTGCTCGTTCCGGAGAAAATTTTCAGTTCCAAAATAGATGGCGTTGTACGCGGCTATCTTTTTGACAGGTCATTTAACGTTGTTTTGACGTCTTCGTTTCACGCAATGTAACAAATAAGTTTTAGTGTAAAATTTATAGTTTAGAAGACCGTTCTTAGTGCTGCTTTATTGAAAAATGAACTACAGATAAGTAAAATACAGCTTTCGGATATGTTAAAAGATTGATTTGGCTAAATTAGAAACGATATAAATAGTCAATAGACTTTTCCGTGAAGAGAAACGATTTTTAGCCAGTTTCAGCGCCCTCTGCAGGAACTCACAAGTATCGTGCAAAAAACTCCCATTTATGGGTTAGATTTTCACAAAGTTGTTATCAGATATCATAAAATGGTATTATCTCACTTTGAATAAAATTAATAATTTAAATAATGTAAATTTATAAATAGTTACATTGGCCTCGATTCACGCCGTCCAGTTACTAATTCTAATTCTTAGTAGCGCTGTCACTTTCTTATATTTGACATAAGAACAGGATAGCAAATAAACACATGACTTTGACATTCCTAATCTGACATTAAATTGCTTAAATTTGACATTAGATTGCTTATTTAACGTAAAATAAGGTACATGCTCTATGCTCGGTTCTTATTTATAGCAGCTTATGTCAAATTAGGAACGTCAAACACATATGTTTATTTGCTATCCTGTTCTTATGTCAAAGTAAAGAAAGTGACAGTGCTATCTTAAAATTAGTTAAGAATGTGGCGGCCAGAATCGAGGGCATTATTTTTGACTACTAATTTTCGTTGGATTTTTATTTTATTTTACCGCAATGTGACTACTTTTATTTATTTTTAACATTTTCTTCTTTTTTGCATGAAGTGAAAATAATGTAAATATTGTACATGTGCATGCAAGCATTGCATGCCTCCTTATATGTTAGATTTACAATATTGTAAATAATATGAAATTATACAATGGTGTTAATTCAGGACGCACTATTACTAATTCTAATTCTTAGTAGCGCTGTCACTTTCTTAAATTTGACATAAGAACAGGATAGCAAACAAACACGTGACTTTGACATTCTTAATTTGACGTACGGCGCTTTAAATAAGGAATGACCATAGAGCGTGCTCACTAATTTTAATTAATTTAAGCAGTCTTATGTAAGATAAGAAATGTCAAACTCACGTATTTGTTTGCTATCCTGTTCTTATGTCGAAGTTAAGAAAGTGACAGCGCTACTAAGAATTAGAATTAGTAACTGGACGGCGTGAATTGAGGCCAATAACTGTGCTTTTAAAATAAATCATAGAACAGACATAGATAGTGTAGAATATTAAGTAATACCAAATAGTAGATTTTATTACGTGGGAGCAAAATATTATTTATACTACACCTATTCGGAAAGTATATTAGTTCTTACTTGAAAAAAGGGAAGAAAGTACGTAAATCCAAGCGAACGAATATGCGGGCGGCAAAAATATATGGGATTTACTTTCTCCCCTCCTTTATTTTTGCTCGGACTTCAATCCCTACTCGTCCGTCAATTGCTGATTTTCCATGCCTCGACAACAATGTATTATTAATCGCACTTATTTTCATAAAGAGGATTAAAATCTTATTTTTACCCGGCTGGGGCAGTCTCAAGCAAAGAGTAGAGTAATAGTAGGTACTTATGTCGCTTAGAAGCATCAACTTTAGGCGCACTTATATGCGACTAAAGTCGTCGTTTTTGAATAGATGGGATGAAAAAAATATTACAAACTTTGAATTATCCTTCCACTTTTTGTGGTCGGATTTAAAAGCACAGTTTATTAGCTACGTTAGCATAGCAGCTAACGCATTAACCTGTATTCGCTTGCTACTCCCTTATACCTTTAATATTAACCCTTCAGCTGCGGGCACGACCGCGCGAAGCTCGCGTGGCACAAGCGATTCTCCGTCAGCCTCTACTCGCTCTCAAGGCGCGCAAGGTGTTAACAATAACAACTTTTCTTTTCATTTCATTCCAGTATCGGGAATATGGGCTTTATAATTCTATATGTTGTTCTAGTTGGATTAAATATACAGGGTGTTAATTTAATTGCGTGCCATAGCTTAGGAGGTACTTTAGGCCCGAATTTATAATCAGCTCTCAAGAGTGACAGCGAGTTTGAGTTTGTATCAGAAATGTCATTTCAGTACAAAACGACCTGTCAAATACATACTTAATATTGCTCTCAATCTTGAGATCGCTTTATAAATACGAGCCTTAGTAACGTAAAAGGAGCCCATGAAAAATTTAAAAAAATCCAACTCAAAAAATTAAAAAGTTTATAATAAGTATTTATTATTATTTCAAAAGCTGCATCTAGCTCTCCGGCTATAACCAAGCGCGCGCGAGTTTCTCATTGGTCGATAGCGACTCGCGCGAGTCTCTCTCATTGGTCGATAGCGACTCTCGCGGCGCGCGTGATTGATTATAGCCGGACGGCCAGCCGCAACTCTGGGAATCATTATGAATACCTACCGATAATTGTTGTTTTTTTTTCACTTTTTGCTTTGGATTTTTTTTATATATTTTTTATGGGCTCCTTTTACGTTACTGAAATACCCCCTAAGCTATGGCACGCAATTAAATTAACACCCTGTATAGCGCAAAATCTTTGGATGTTAAAATATCACGACTGCTACGTAACTATACTTGTGTGTGTAAATGTATCTACACGCACATTGCCTTAGTGTGCGTTAGTTCGGCATAGTAAAGGTGTTAACAGACGTCCGGACCGGACTGTCAAATTGGTGCGGTCCGGACGTGTGGACGCCGATCCGCCGCACATTATTATAATTTATAAAGTTAATTATAAAGTAACATTTTACGTTATTTTTGACCCTCTCATGTCGAGACTCTATAGTCTCGAGATAATGGTAAAACACATAATAAAAATAATAAAACGGAGACCAAAAGGAAGATAGACAAATGTACACAAAAAATAAATCTTTATTTACCACCAGTACAGTTACAAATTAAGTTTTTGTGGTCAAAATGTTACTTTTCGAGCCAACTTATGTTATTTTTGGCAAAGGGGCCGGGAAACACTAACGCTGGTCCGGTGTTGTCTATGGTCGTCCGGTCCGGTCGTCTATTAGCACCTTAAACTTGCAATTACGCACACAAGGGGCCTGCCTGTCTATACGCACGACTACAAGGACGGCCGAGCGGCAGTCGTGATAAAACAACTGTAGAGTCTTATTTGTGCTAATAAGGTTGACGACTAGTACATCTTTTTATGTGTGACGTCACGCGTTGCTATTTTGGATAGGGCTTAACACCTAATATGCTTGTAATGTGTTGTTTACAAATCTGAACTCAAGTGGCGATTCGTATGTTAAATGAGTTCGTGTTTTTATTCACGGTTTTCTCTTATTTAAACTATTGCTTAGTAACTAGCACATTTTTGCACATTTCAACCAATTATGTTATTGTGAATGTAGTTCATATTGTTGTATTATTGTTAAGCAAGTTTATGTTGTTCGATGTCTCAATAACAATGATTTCATACTCATTGGGCTTAGATTTGAATACGATGCTTCAATTGATTAACTAATATTAAACATCTATACTTTTGTAGAGAGACAGACGAAGAGAGCGAAAGTGTATGTGCGGTGGGAGGGGAGGACGAGGCCAAAGAGAAGAAGAGTGATTCCGCAGACAAACAAACCACCGCCATCAAGAGAAAGACTGAAAAGTAAGCACTTACTATGTAATGTAGATTAGGGTTTTACGCGGGAATCGTAACGAATCGCTGCAGGTCGGATTTTCTGGCTTTCTAATTTAGTTTTTCGCGGCTATTATTGTGATAGTGTAGTGGAATTAGCATAATAATGTGCCGGTAGTGAAAGACAATTTGGTGAAAGTGAGAAATGAAGTACCGCAATCCTGTATGGTTCGAATCGAAGCTCCCACGTAAAACTTCATACAGCATTGGATTGTGGGTACCACACTCGCAATCTAATGAGTTCTAGGTTAAGCTAGGTTAGTGTAGGTTAGATTAGGTTAAGATTACTCAAGAAAGAATACTGAAGACTTCTACACTCGACACTGGCAGAGAAGTGTCACCAAATCTGGGTTGACGATTGCCAAACACAAAAAAAAAAAATGTAGATTAGATACCATACCAGAATCTCAAAAATGTTTGTTGATCTAGGATCTCGCCATTCTCTTCAGGCAATCTAGTGAAAAGCCACTCGCAGGACAACATCAACAAGACTCTCACACATGAAGTGAACGTAAGGCTCAGGTGAACAGGGTTTTGCTGAGTTTGCACAATTTTGACCGTTTTGAAACTGATCACGAAGTTTTTAAAAGACTCCAATTAATAATGCTATCGATTCGTGGAGAACATGACTTAAATCTTAGCCAAGAATGTTGCCGTCCCTTTCTGTTCTATCAAGATAGACAATGACAGGTGATCATTTTAGTCATGATTCTCTGTAAAATCTAGGATGGTAGCTGCGACACATGCCATTCAGAAGGAAAACAAAAGAAAACGAGTCTGTTTTTTTTTTTTTACTTGGAATGGGTTAGCTTTTGACTCTAGACACAAAGGTCAGCGATGACCGTGACAGAGTCGACGATGGAGCGAGCTAACCCAGAAGACGCCTGTTAAGGCACTGGTAGTCTCACGCACCGACGGAACACAGCAAGCTGTTTGGCGCCGGACTCCGGTGAGAGGAAAATATATAGGAATTGCGTTTGTCTCAGCTACCATCCTCATTTTTTGAGTACAGTGATTTTGTGCGCACACGAATCGTTACCATTGTATTCCATCATTTTATTAATAATTTGAACTAATGCTGTGAATTGTGAATGAGAATGGAGTTGGAGTGATGAATTTTTCTACTTATGTTTTTTGCAATATAAAATTATTCGCATAAGAATGTTTAGAAGATTTGAGATTGATTTTTCTTTAACATAAATAATGTTTTGATTCATCTGTGCATAATCTTATCATATAAAATCAATCATGAATATAAATATGGCATCTGAATTTTAACAGTTTTTACCGAGCGGTCCTCACTCGTTAAAAAAATCATAACGCCCAAAATATAGACATTTAAAAACTTTGTTTTACTACTTCCTTAGTATTAGAGCTAATGATTTTTCAGAAGTAATGAATTAAAGTGTAAATAGTATCCCGCAGAAAAACGGCCGTTTTTAACCCGCTATAAACCCTCTTAACCAAATACAACGCGACATAGTTAACCCCATAATAAGTCAATCTTCCGAATTCCCAGATTAAAACGCTTCTTCGGTAGTACAGTGAAAAAGACAGTGGACGCAGCTAAATCCCTAGCTCAGGAAGTGTCACACGCGAGACATAAGGAGGATGTGGCGGATATAGCAGATGACGTCAGAGGAGAGCATAACATCAAACTGAAGGCCTCCAACTCACATAAAGGACCTTACGACTTCGACGGCTGTGTCAGACATGTGCAGGTATGATCTTAACACTTCAAAAAGATATATGTAAGGTATTTTTTTATAGATAAGGAATAAAAGTGGGCCCAGTGTGATGTCCTGAGGTACTCACAATATATTTGGTGATACTAATCATTTTCATGGTGTATTTTTCCTATTTTTATTTGAATTTGTAGTTTATTATCATCCATTTATCATCGTTTTTAACGTTAGCTTCAATTCATTAATTTATATATTGGAGAAACTGATTATATTTATGATATACAGAGTCGAAAGCCTTGGACAAAATTATCTCAAATTGAACAAAATAACTAGATCGTATCGAAGGCTCAACTTGTTTCTTGTAAAACCGCGATACGGGAAGCTAGATGGCTTGCGTTGGTTTAGAATCAAAGGATTTTTAAAAAGCTATATCTTAAAAATAAACGAAATTTTTGTGATAATTTTAATAGAGATATTGTTGTAGGAGATGTCGGGTCACATTGGCGCAGTGTGGTGTTGCAAGTTCAGTGTGTGCGGGCGCTTGCTGGCCACCGCCGGACAAGACAAGCTGCTGCGAGTCTGGGTCACTAGGGATGCTTATCACATGTTCCAGGTAGGTAAATGTCTCATAACATTACTCATAACATATAAGCAAACAAATACAAAATATCTATTTAGTACAAACAGTTAAACGATTATAATTTCCTTTTAAGCTATGTTTAAGAAAAATATTGTCTGTCTGTGTCAGGAAACTGTACTAACTAAGCATTCTTCTAAATTTCGCCCGAGAAAAAAATTGACATGCAAAGCTACTCCTTCCTGGCTTACAGACTAGAATAGGTTACTCAGAATTAGAAAGCTTAAATAATGTGGTTTTTCTAAGCATGGACAACAAAAAAATTTAATTAAGTTTTTTGATTTCCTATTTTTCCTAACTTTTTTTTTTTTCATTGTTACATGTTTCCCAATTTACTCATCACCTTTGCCCTCCACAGGACATGCGAACGAAATACAACGCGGAGCAGAAGTCCTCCCCCACCCCCTCGCAGGAGTCCCTCGCGTCCTTCCCCCCCGCGCCCCCCGACCCCGCCGACCCCCCCCTGCAGCCCTCCGCCCCCTTCCATCCCAAGCCTTTCTGCGTGTACTCCGGACACACGAGTGATCTACTGGATGTTTCCTGGTCGAAGAACTACTTCTTATTGTCAAGTTCTATGGATAAAACTGTCAGGTATGTACTTTATTAGCTAAATTACATATATGTGAGGTTTGACATAAAAAGAGGCGTGGTTTCTTCGCTTTAAAAAACCCCGCCCCTTTAGGTCTAAAGCCATTCTGCGTGTATTCTGAACATTATGAGCCATCTGCTGAATGAATCGTGGCCAAAGAACTACTCCTTGCTGTTCATTTCTATGGATAAAACTGTCAGGTATGTACTATATTTAGGTAAATTACATACATTTCTGTATATTGAGGTTTGTCCCAAAAAGAGGCGTGGTTTCTTCGCTTTGCGAAACTCCGCCCCTTTAGATCCGAAGCCATCCTGCGTGTATTCCGGACGTACGAGTGATCTGTTGGACGTATCGTGGCCTACTTTTTGCTGTCGAGTTTTATGGATAAAACTGTCAGGTATGTACTAGAATATGCGACAAAAGGAGGCGTGGTCTCTTCGGCTGACCCAATGCAAACCTCCGCGCCATTTTATCCGTCAGATACGTTACATTTGCTAGATAAGATACAATTATATACGTCAAAAAAGGGGCGTGGCTTCTTCGATTTCATGCTAATAAGTGTCTAGAAGAGTCCGTTTCTTTCCATCCCAAATGTATTCCGAACAGCGATGTAATCCGAGCAAATACAAGTGATTTGTTGGATGTATCGTGGTCGAAGAACTACTTCTTAATGTCGAGTTCTATGCATAAAGCCGTCAGGTACGTACTAGATTACGTATGTTGAGATATGCCACAAAAAGGGGCGTGGCTTCTTTGATTTGATACTACTGAGAAACCATTCTGCGTGTATTCCGGACATACAAGCGATTTGTTGTATGTATTTAGAATGAAATGATCTCGTTTCAGATTATGGCACATATCCCGCGGCGAGTGCCTCTGTTGCTTCCAACACATAGACTTCGTGACCGCGATCGTGTTCCATCCGAGAGACGACCGGTACTTCCTCTCCGGCAGTCTCGATGGAAAACTTAGGCTATGGAACATACCTGACAAAAAGGTACATACAATGGCCTTAATTCACGCCGTCCAGTTACTAATTCTAATTCTTAGTAGCGTTGTCACTTTCTTAACTTTGACATAAGAACAGGATAGCAAACAAATACGTGAGTTTGACATTTCTTATCTGACATAAGACTGCTTAAATTAATTAAAATTAGTGAGCACGCTCTATGGTCATTCCTTATTTAAAGCGCCGTACGTCAAATTAAGAATGTCAAAGTCACGTGTTTGTTTGCTATCCTGTTCTTATGTCAAATTTAAGAAAGTGACAGCGCTACTAAGAATTAGAATTAGTAATAGTGCGTCCTGAATTAACACCATTATCACATTATCACACAAACACAAACACAATCTTACATACCAATCCTACTAATATTATAAATGCAAAAGTTTGGATCTTTGTTACTCAATCACGCTTCAACCACTGGACGGATCGAAATAAAACTCGGCACACATATAGTTTAGGTTCTCAGACATAGGCTACTTCTCACAGCAGGAAAACCTTCATTTATACGGAAAAACTCATTTAACGCGGGTGAAACCGCGGGTGAAAATTACCCAATTTTTCATATAAAATAATCAGTGTGTTGCCTGTGTATTAATGCTGCCTGAGCGAAGAAAGTGGCGCCCTCATTTTCGCAAACAGTTTTGTGTCGCAGTATCACAAACAGACATAATCTCACACTTAACATAATGTACAGAAATGCCTACTACTACAATTGGGTACTTGACTGGGTAGCTTAAAAAATTCAAAACGTTTATACTTAAAACTAATGGCTAAAAATATTGTGGATTTCATTCATCATTAAAAAAAAATGCACATTTAGATTTTAATAATCGAATTAAAAGTATATAAGTTATTGATTTGATTAGTCAATATTTACTAAAATGTGACGTCATAATTTACTATTTTCATACAAAAAAGCGTTTTTGACATTTCATAAAAAGTTGCTGATTTGACTAGTTGGAAAGTAGCCAATTGCAAATCGGCAGATGGTGCTTTGTATACAGGGTGTTAATTTAATTGCGTGCCATAGCTTAGGGGTGATTCAGTAACGTAAAAGGAGCCCTTAAAAATATAGAAGAAAACCATCTCAAAAAATCAAAAAACTAAAAGTCGGTATTTATTATGATTCCAAGAGCTGTGCTACCTCTTATGCTATAACCGAGCCAACATGAGTCGCTATCATTGGTCGATAGCGACTCGCGCGTCGCGCGGGATTGGTTATGGCGCGAGAGCTAACAGCATTTCTGGGAATCATTATAATATCTAACGACTTTTGTTTTTTTTTTTTTTTTTCTGAGTTGGATTTTTTTTCATATTTTTTATATGCTCCTTTTACGTTACTGAAGCACCCCCTAAGCTATGGCACGCAATTAAATCAACACCCTGTATAGGTCACAAGTAGTTTGAACATACTCTAGTTCTAGTAGCTCCGTTGGTTATAAACTCCAACATGGAGGAATGCCTTATGCCGGTGGCAGATTCGAAACCCTGTAAATGATTTGGTCGGGCCAGTGGCCACTGTTACTTAGTTTCCACAAGCAAAAAAACTTGTCAGGTGGCAGTATGGAACGAGGTGGATGGCAAGACGAAACTAATAACAGCGGCCAACTTCTGCCAAAATGGAAAGTTTGCGGTCGTCGGGACATACGACGGACGCTGCATCTTCTATACAACCGACCAACTGAAATACCACACGCAGATCGATGTACGATCTACCAGGTGAGCTAGACACTACACAACATTATGCTAGGTCAGGACCATGGACTTACTACTCTAGAGGACTGCTAACCGCCATACTAGAGAGCGTACCTCGATTAAGCTGAGCTGAGACCTTTTTGTCACCCTAGGTTAAGTTTAAATTGTATAAATTATAAGGCTTAAGTTTAAGTTTCTCCCTGTAAAATGGTGACAAATAAAGATTTTTCTATTATATTCTATTCTATTCTATACTCGATAAAAGATCAAAATGCGAGCAAGCCTAGATGGCGCTGGCATTTTGCTCGAAGAGTCCGTTAATATAGGTCATAAAATTGAAAAAAATCAATAACAACTTGATTCAAATTATCTTTTAAGATTTTTAAAGCAGAAATAAACAATGAGAAATGCTTTTTTAAACATCTGAATTAAAATACATGATCAATTTACACAATATTTCGCTAATGTCAATAGATGGCACTGCTAAGTAGCGGTGTACGCAGTTTATAAGAGAGGTTATCAGTCCTCTTTGTTTTATTCGTCCATGGTGAGAACAGATCACTCCATATCTAGACACGTCTACTAAAGGTTAGGTTAGGTTGGGTTAAACCGGCGCCAAATGCCTTCGACCACGACTTACGCAGTCAGGTTGTTACGTTTTCTATGGCCCGTATTAATAAACAGCATTTGAGACCGGCAGCAAGTTTGAGTTCGTATCAGAAATGTCATTTTAGTACAATGGCCTGTCAAATTCATACTTAATACTGTTCTTAATCTTGAGATTGCTTTATAAATACGAGCCTACGAACCCATGATCTTCCGTTTTCCGTCTCTCTTCGTCTCCAATTATGTTATACACATGGGTTATGGTTATACATAAGTTGACACGTATAAATTGTGTGCGAACCTAATCTTCTACCTTGTGTTAATTCTATTCTGTGGCTAAGTTAACTACTAGTGATACTTTAACATATTACAACCTCACGCTTGGAACCCTTACGGGGTAAGCAGAGCGTGAACGGCTAAATAAAACAGTTTTTGCCACGTCTGACTTCTTCTGAAGCACATTGATTTGAAAGCCCATCGCCTAAAGCGAAAATCAGCGATTTGTCCTTAAAGCAAATATTGACGCTGAGCTATGGCCTTTTGCACTGCTGCAGCACACATACATGCCCTAATATTAGGGCCTATCATTAAATAGAATGATAGTCATTTAGAACTGAAACTATTGTTTATGTATGTGTCTGTAGCAATGAAATAAACGCTTTATCTATCTATCAATCTATCTAAAGTTCTGTCAGCTGTTTAAGTGTATACGAATACTTTTCGAGTTCAATAACGAACCCATATCTTTCCAGAGGCAAGAACTCAACCGGCCGCAAGATCAGCGGCATTGAACCGATGCCCAATGACGACAAGATACTAGTCACTTCCAATGATAGTCGCATCAGACTGTACGACCTCAGGGATCTGAATCTATCCTGCAAGTACAAGGGATACGTCAACGTGTCCAGCCAGATCAAGGTGAGCTGACTATTCACACACCATTCAAACAGTCATACATAAACAAATACAAGATACTAGTCACTTCCAATGATAGTCGCATCAGACTGTACGACCTCAGGGATCTGAATCTATCCTGCAAGTACAAGGGATACGTCAACGTGTCCAGCCAGATCAAGGTGAGCTGACTATTCACACACCATTCAAACAGTCATACATAAACAAATACAAGATACTAGTCACTTCCAATGATAGTCGCATCAGACTGTACGACCTCAGGGATCTGAATCTATCCTGCAAGTACAAGGGATACGTCAACGTGTCCAGCCAGATCAAGGTGAGCTGACTATTCACACACCATTCAAACAGTCATACATAAACAAATCAAACACTTGGAGGACGTCACGGTTTTTTTAAATTGTTATTTTGAACGAGGTTTTTATTATTACCACGATAACATTTATTTTGATTATCTCGATATTTCGGAACGGTTCCACACTTCATGGAAAGTATTGTCAACTACACCTTGCCAAACTAATGGTAAAAGTGTATCTATTCTCAGTATCTCCATACAGGGTTTATGGTGCATTGTTTGCTAAAACAATATGCCTGCTATAACTTCAGTTCAGCCCCTAAAAAAGTTCAAATCATGTCAAAGGCGAAGCTTCATCGAGTCGTTCGAATTGGAAAAAGCTTACTATAAGAAGAAAATACCAAAATCCGGTGGTGATGTTATTCTAACCTAGCACCACATTTGATTTAAGCCTGGTTTATACAGTGCGAGCAGCTGCCCAGCGAGTAGACAGCTACTCGGCTTGTTGACTCGCACGATAGTAGCTCGGCTCGCCTTAAGCCTAGTTTACACGGTGCGAGCTAGCGTGCGAGTCAGCCTGCCGAGTAGCTGCACTGCAGTAACTGGCATCGTTTGGACGTCACGTGCGAATAACTCGCATCGAGTAGCTCGCATCCGAGTTACTTCAACATTTTTTGTTTTCACTCGCCTGCTCGCCCGCCATCAACTCGCACGTGTGAGCAGCTCGCATCGTTCGGACGCATTCGGCAGTAACTCGCCAGTGCGAGTGAGACAGTCGTGTCGTGAGCGGAGCCCGTGTTTTTTTGCTGCGCCTAGTCAACAGGCTAGGCAGCAGCTCGCACTGTGTAGACAGCAAAGGCGAGCCGAGCTACTATCGTGCGAGTCAACAAGCCGAGTAGCTGTCTACTTGCTAGGCAGCAGCTCGCACTGTGTAAACCAGGCTTTACTGCAGTGCAGCTACTCGGCAGGCTGACTCGCACGCTAGCTCGCACCGTGTAAACTAGGCTTTATATTGACTTTTTGTAATGTTTTCAGGCGTCATTCTCGCACGACGGCAAGTACATAGTGTCGGGTTCTGAGAACCAGTGCATCTACATCTGGAAGACATACCACGACTACAGCAAGTTCTCCTCCGTTAGAAGAGATAGGAACGACTATTGGGAAGGTATAGTCATTATAATGAACTAAGTAGTATCTTACTTCCATGCTGGACTGGGAGTGATAGAAAAACATAGAATGTGCCAGCTGCATTTCCTCCCGGGCATGCTGTAAAAACCAGCTAAGGGATTCGAGGGTTTCAGTGTATTGTAATTTAGGCGATGGGCTGACAACCTGTCACTATAGTAGCAGTATACAAAATCATCTCTGTATTAACCCTCAAAAACTTGTCAGACGTGGCAGAACGATCTTTGTTTCGGTCGTTTTTGCTCTGCACTACGAAACAATCTATTTTGATTAATTCATTCGTTTTTGTTCTAATGTGCGTTAATTTAGCTCGCACGTCCAATTTAAATCGGTGACGATCATGATGACATATTATCCGGGCGTGTAAACAAAAATACACCGTATTACTAAACACAACAAGCACGATGGTGTAGTGGATAGAGCCGCTGCCTCCTGTGCAGGAGGTCGTGGTTCGAATCCCACCACGTACAAATGTGTTTTTCGGTTTTCGAATTTCACATGTACGTTTATTCAGCGTTTTTATGGCGAAGGAAAACATGAACTACGAAGAAATTCAAAGGTTGTGTGTGAAGTCGACCAATCCGTACCGGGCGCACGTGGTCGACTAAAGCACGATCGATCGCTCTATTCAGGGTAGGCTCACGCTCCTCGGTGTTTATGATAGCCGTTTATTTATAGCTTCGTACTTATAGTGCGCAAAGCTACTCAAAAGTTCATTGATTTGCATTATTTTATCATTTAATAATAAATCAAATTGTCTGATTTCTCAATCAGAACTCATCATTGTCGCAATACATGCTTCTGCAATATACTCAACATTCGTCAAACTGCTAGGCCGTTGTCGCTCTGCCTACCCTTAAGCGAGCGCGGAAGCGGGTAGCGAGCTGTGTTTGGGTTTAGCTTTGTGTACGAACACCTTGATGCATCCGTTGAAGTCAGCGCTGACCAGCACGTGTCCTGTTTGTGATGAGGACACCATCCCCCCCATCCCCCCTCCCCCTCCCCCGGGGCTTGCTGCACCGCTTGCGCCTCCTGCAGCGCCTTCTGGATTTTTCTGGAATACAAAATAATAGTTTCAAAAAATCTCGAACCCAAAACCCACAACCCTTTCTAATTTTAAGAGTGTCATAAAAGTCGACTAAGGGAAAAGAATAAGCAGCAGCGTTCACAGTTCACATGGCAGTCAGCAGTCAGCAGTCAGCAGTCAGCAGTCAGCAGTCAGCCACTCACCGTATGGGAGAGGCTCGATTACTGCACTAACTTTTACTGCCTAATATTTCATGAACATCATACTGGTGTATTTTCTGGCTAACCCAGTTTTATTGGTCATAGTACGTATTGAGTATTGTACTTACTATAGTATCGTTCTCCTGATCTTCTCTCTCTGCGATCATGCGGATCATGTGGTCGGGGTTGGGCGCGAACACGCAACACGTCACCACAGCATTGTGCGCTTTTATACCTGAAAAAACAAATAATAAATTAGTATTTAGAGGACGAAGGGACGGAGGGACGAAAACATCTAACGAGGTAACGAGTTTATAAGACAGGGACGGGAAACATGTAGGGACATGGTACACGGAAGGATGAAAGAACAAGGGTCAGGGGGATAAGGGACCATGAGGAACTAGACACACCAGGGGACGGGGGGAGGTGGGTCCCTCCCACCCATCCCGAAAATCGACAGGAACGTCGTGTTCCCTACTCAAATCAGCAACTTTTTATAAAATGTCAAAACGCTTTTTTGTATGAAAATTGTGAGTTGACGTTACTTGCTTGTAAATATTGACTACTCAAATCAATCTTCTTCTTAGCGAGTGGATTTTCGAGTCGAACAACGACCCGATAAACCCTGGTGTCAGAGTTTTCAAACGGCCTAGTAGCACAGCTATAGGCTTCTGACATGGTTTCAATGACGACCACTATCAAAGACAGCGACCGGGACCGACGGCTTAACGTGCCCTTCGAAGCACAGAATCCTTTTTCTTTTCGGTTAATTAGGTGATTCAGCCTGCAATGTCCTAACCAAATTGGGTGAAAACCTCACAAAGTGATAAATTGACAAACATCAACTTTGTGTTCCCCCCCCCTGGGAATCGAACCCAGGACCTCCGGATCGTAAGCCATGACCATGGCTCTGACCACTAGACCACAGAGGCAGTTACTCAAATCAATAACTTGTATGTTTTTAACTCGATTATTAAATCTAAAAGTGCATATTTTTTTTAAATGGTGAATGAGATCCACAATATTTTAGCCATCACTTTTAAAGTATAAACATTTTTTACCTATCAGTAAACATGCCTACATCAGTACACCTGACCAACATAAGTAACTCGAGGAACGTAACAAACAAAATGGACGATAATACGACATATGTGAGAGCAAGAGAGACGTGAGGGAAAGAGACACGAGAGGAATGCGAGGAACGGCAGATATCCACTCCTGTAATTAAGATACTACTTACATACATACATACATAAAATCACGCCTTTATCTCTAATGGGGTAGGCAGAGCAAAAACGACCGAAACAAAGATCGTTCTGCCACGTCTGACAAGTTTTTGAGGGTTTAATACAGAGATGATTTTGTATACTGCTACTATAGTGACAGGTTGTCAGCCCATCGCCTAAATTACAATACACTGAAACCCTCGAATCCCTTAGCTGGTTTTTACAGCATGCCCGGGAGGAAATGCAGCTGGCACATTCTATGTTTTTCTATCACTCCCAGTCCAGCATGGAAGTAAGATACTACTTAGTTCATTATAATGACTATACCTTCCCAATAGTCGTTCCTATCTCTTCTAACGGAGGAGAACTTGCTGTAGTCGTGGTATGTCTTCCAGATGTAGATGCACTGGTTCTCAGAACCCGACACTATGTACTTGCCGTCGTGCGAGAATGACGCCTGAAAACATTACAAAAAGTCAATATAAAGCCTAGTTTACACGGTGCGAGCTAGCGTGCGAGTCAGCCTGCCGAGTAGCTGCACTGCAGTAAAGCCTGGTTTACACAGTGCGAGCTGCTGCCTAGCAAGTAGACAGCTACTCGGCTTGTTGACTCGCACGATAGTAGCTCGGCTCGCCTTTGCTGTCTACACAGTGCGAGCTGCTGCCTAGCCTGTTGACTAGGCGCAGCAAAAAAACACGGGCTCCGCTCACGACACGACTGTCTCACTCGCACTGGCGAGTTACTGCCGAATGCGTCCGAACGATGCGAGCTGCTCACACGTGCGAGTTGATGGCGGGCGAGCAGGCGAGTGAAAACAAAAAATGTTGAAGTAACTCGGATGCGAGCTACTCGATGCGAGTTATTCGCACGTGACGTCCAAACGATGCCAGTTACTGCAGTGCAGCTACTCGGCAGGCTGACTCGCACGCTAGCTCGCACCGTGTAAACTAGGCTTAAGGCGAGCCGAGCTACTATCGTGCGAGTCAACAAGCCGAGTAGCTGTCTACTCGCTGGGCAGCTGCTCGCACTGTATAAACCAGGCTTAAATCAAATGTGGTGCTAGGTTAGAATAACATCACCACCGGATTTTGGTATTTTCTTCTTATAGTAAGCTTTTTCCAATTCGAACGACTCGATGAAGCTTCGCCTTTGACATGATTTGAACTTTTTTAGGGGCTGAACTGAAGTTATAGCAGGCATATTGTTTTAGCAAACAATGCACCATAAACCCTGTATGGAGATACTGAGAATAGATACACTTTTACCATTAGTTTGGCAAGGTGTAGTTGACAATACTTTCCATGAAGTGTGGAACCGTTCCGAAATATCGAGATAATCAAAATAAATGTTATCGTGGTAATAATAAAAACCTCGTTCAAAATAACAATTTAAAAAAACCGTGACGTCCTCCAAGTGTTTGATTTGTTTATGTATGACTGTTTGAATGGTGTGTGAATAGTCAGCTCACCTTGATCTGGCTGGACACGTTGACGTATCCCTTGTACTTGCAGGATAGATTCAGATCCCTGAGGTCGTACAGTCTGATGCGACTATCATTGGAAGTGACTAGTATCTTGTATTTGTTTATGTATGACTGTTTGAATGGTGTGTGAATAGTCAGCTCACCTTGATCTGGCTGGACACGTTGACGTATCCCTTGTACTTGCAGGATAGATTCAGATCCCTGAGGTCGTACAGTCTGATGCGACTATCATTGGAAGTGACTAGTATCTTG
>JARACY010003031.1:0-36672 GCA_029255725.1 Scrobipalpa atriplicella | reverse complement strand
TTGCCAACACAAACGTGAACTAAAAATAATTTTATCTCAAATTAAAGATCCTATTCTAAAAGATTTTTACCGACAATATGAAAAAGTTTTAAAGAAAACTGTAATAGCATCAAAAAGGATACAATGTATTAACAGAATAAAAAGATCAAAAAATATTATGAAAACTACTTGGCAAATAATAAAGGAAAAAACAAATAAATTGACTATACGAAAAACAAAAAATATAAGTTTGAAAATACAAAATAAAGTAATCCAGCAACCTATTCAAGTAGCAAATACATTCAATAAATATTTTTCTTCCGTAGGAATTAATCACGATAACGTTTGTGGAAAACCTGTTAAAAGTTCAAATGAGAACTCGATGTACATATCTCCGGTAGGGCCTATGGAAGTTTATAACGTTTTACATAAACTAAAGCAAAAAAAGAGTTTCGGTTTTGACGAAAATCCCACCGCTCCTAGTTAAATACTGTGCTCAGGAATTAACCCAACCAGTTACTATTCTAATAAATCAATCATTTAGTGAGGGTACCTTTCCGGATTTGCTGAAAACCACTATTGTTAAACCTATACCCAAAAAAGGAGATTTAAACGATCCGAGCTTCTATCGTCCAATTGCAATGCTATCAATTTTTTCTAAAGTGTTTGAAACTATAATGGCACGCCGTATTACCTGTTTTTGTGAAAAGTATAACATCCTAGATGAAAACCAATATGGATTCCGTAAAAACCGATCAACGTCCCTAGCAGTATACACCTTTATGCAGCACGTACTGGAGATAATAAATAACAGAAAGTATGCGGTAGGTGTACTGCTAGACATGAGCAAGGCGTACGATAGAGTTTCACATGTAATACTATTAAAGAAACTACATGGTATCGGCATTCGAGGAATCGCATATAAGTGGTTTGAATCTTACCTGCAAAATCGTATACAATTTGTTGAAGTAGATTATCATGACCCGGAATCCGGACTAATTAATAAATTTAGATCAGAAAAAACTTACCTAAACCATTCTATACCCCAAGGCAGCGTACTTGGTTGTTTGCTCTTCTTATTATATATTAATGATCTGCCTAAATTAAATTTTAATAATAATTTAAAATGCACTCTATATGCGGACGATATTTCAATAGTTATGCCTTGTAGTGATGTAAACGAACTAAATAGCGCCCTAACCTACAACCTACAGCTGATTGAAAACTGGCTAGAAGAACATAACCTTAAAGTAAATTTCTCAAAAACTAATATTATACAGTTTAGGTAAGTTTTTTCTGATCTAAATTTATTAATTAGTCCGGATTCCGGGTCATGATAATCTACTTCAACAAATTGTATACGATTTTGCAGGTAAGATTCAAACCACTTATATGCGATTCCTCGAATGCCGATACCATGTAGTTTCTTTAATAGTATTACATGTGAAACTCTATCGTACGCCTTGCTCATGTCTAGCAGTACACCTACCGCATACTTTCTGTTATTTATTATCTCCAGTACGTGCTGCATAAAGGTGTATACTGCTAGGGACGTTGATCGGTTTTTACGGAATCCATATTGGTTTTCATCTAGGATGTTATACTTTTCACAAAAACAGGTAATACGGCGTGCCATTATAGTTTCAAACACTTTAGAAAAAATTGATAGCATTGCAATTGGACGATAGAAGCTCGGATCGTTTAAATCTCCTTTTTTGGGTATAGGTTTAACAATAGTGGTTTTCAGCAAATCCGGAAAGGTACCCTCACTAAATGATTGATTTATTAGAATAGTAACTGGTTGGGTTAATTCCTGAGCACAGTATTTAACTAGGAGCGGTGGGATTTCGTCAAAACCGAAACTCTTTTTTTGCTTTAGTTTATGTAAAACGTTATAAACTTCCATAGGCCCTACCGGAGATATGTACATCGAGTTCTCATTTGAACTTTTAACAGGTTTTCCACAAACGTTATCGTGATTAATTCCTACGGAAGAAAAATATTTATTGAATGTATTTGCTACTTGAATAGGTTGCTGGATTACTTTATTTTGTATTTTCAAACTTATATTTTTTGTTTTTCGTATAGTCAATTTATTTGTTTTTTCCTTTATTATTTGCCAAGTAGTTTTCATAATATTTTTTGATCTTTTTATTCTGTTAATACATTGTATCCTTTTTGATGCTATTACAGTTTTCTTTAAAACTTTTTCATATTGTCGGTAAAAATCTTTTAGAATAGGATCTTTAATTTGAGATAAAATTATTTTTAGTTCACGTTTGTGTTGGCAAGCTGTTTTGATTCCTTTAGTTAGCCAAGTTTTCATATGTTTATTTGTTTTTAGTTTTACTTTTTTTATTGGTATGACATGTTTTAAAATGCTGGTAATAGTTTCATGAAAAGAACTGAAGTTTTCGTTCATGTTTTTGTCAGGTAAAATTATATTATCCCAGTTAATATTTTGTAAAGGTTTGATTATAGGAATTCTATGATGTGTATGGAAATAATTATAACATAAATTCAAATCTAGAGAAGTTACATAACTTACTTAGTTAACTCTGTCTTAGTCGTTGTTTAAGTAGATTTGTCAGTGCCTAGAGCTAGCTATTGAATATAAGGGTCATATTAAAAACTTCATTTCATTCTGTGATGAATATTCTTGAAGTTATAGCCCGTTGAAAAAAAGTGAGCCACTGTTTCCTCCTTAATACATTCTTCCGAGTGCTCCCAAGCTAGCATTTCCACACACTGGTGTGGGGAGCACCATTTCTTAAAGTCTATTCAATCACGAGAAGCTCGCAAGGTTTCTTCTGAAATTACTTTTATAGTACCTAACTAGGCAATTTACAAGATTTACGATATGGTAAACCTATCCACCTGTAGTGCACGGTGCTCGATGGGTGTGCAAGATTGAATAGATGGAAAGTAACGGCTCGCAGGCTCGTAGTTCGTACGGTACCGGGAGATTAGGCCCCCGCAGGCCGCCGGGGACCGCGACCGGCAGTCGTGAGGGCTGGGCCGCGACCCGCGACCCGGCTCCCAGCTTCCATGCACCACACATGTGCCATATAATATCTACATGCGCATATTATTGCAATAGTACAAGGTGCCGCTATTCTGTACGTCGAGTCGCTGCAGATTTGAAGTAAATGCACATACTAAAACATTTCCTGAAATTCGGTTCATCAACGTTTACTTGTGTAGTCTTGTAGACTAGATGCATGCAATGAGATGCAACGTCAGGTTTGATTATAGGAATTCTATGATGTGTATGGAAATAATTATAACATAAATTCAAATCTAGAGAAGTTACATAACTTACTTAGTTAAGGCGTAGTGAACAGTACAGTACATATTAAAGATGCATGCAAATGTGTAACAAATTTTCTTATAGCGATAGTAAAAATAGCATCAAAATAAGTCCCGACCTAAATAAATAAAAATCAATAAAACAGAGTTCATCTGCGACTATAATATCATGCATTTTTTATTAGGCGACCTTATATGTTCATGTTCAAATTATTATTGTTCAATTTTATGAGCATATTCACCTCACCACCTAATAATAAATGATCCGTCTTCTATTCTAATTTAAATTTATTAGCGTATTTAAATATGCCACGCACTAAAATAAAGTCATTTGTATTTTTTATTTAAATTATATAAATTGGACTAGTCACTAAACTGGTTCTTCCGTGACTTGATTCCGATAAAATGAAATGCCTAAGTTTTGATTCAGACCGATTCTTTCTACAAAAGGTGACTGGTCCCAGTGACTCCTAAATAAAAACAAAGCATTGTCTTGTCGGTACTGTTTATGGTCCTTTTTAAGATAATCGTCAGACTGACGCAAGCAGTCCTGTAAAAAATGTTGTTGTGTCTTGGACAGTGAGATAAATAAGTAATTTTACTGTGTTACCATATAAAAGTAGTATTGAATGAGCATCGTTGAGGCGGCGGCTTTTTGTTGGCTCTCGTCAAGAGGTGCCAATCAATTATTGTATGATTAAAGTAGGTGGGTCTTGTACGAATTGGCAACGCACCGTGTAGTTGGCTGTCATTGAGTGAGTCTGATTAACGGAGTGGCCTTCGCGGATCTACTCGTGGGAACGCAACATATTATGTTTTTTTTAAATTAATATTACATCTCTTAAATGTAATGCAGCGTTAACCTTAACCAAGTTTTATTTTTATTTGTAAATAATCGCCAAATTGAATACCGCGTTTGCTTTTGTACGACCTCTCTAATTTTGGTCAGCAAGTAAGGAGACCTACATATGAAGACCTGTGACAAGACATTCGCGGACTATCAAAAATATCAATAAACAAAACAAGTAAAATAAAGAATTCTTTAATATTAAGTTAAAAACAATACAGTACAGCCCATTCGTTGCTAAGCTTATTGTAAGCTTTATTTTAATTAAATCCTCACCTCGCAAATGTAGAAGTCATTCCACTCTTCTGCGTTTTTAAAGCGATATAGCCATCATATTGATAATTTTGTATATAAAATAGGGTAATAATGGTGGCGTGATTTGGTATTCTGCGATGCCCTATGGTCACAAAAAGTAGTGATCGTAAATGACTTTATCGGGGGGTGGTAGGCGCGCGGCGTGTGGAGTGTAGACGTCTGCGCCGGCGCAGGCTGGCAGGCCGCGCAAACGCGCAGGAATCCAGTTTTGCTGACGTTGAATGCACAGTGCACAGTGTGCATACACAGGGTTTTTTCCACTCGCTTTGGAAGCACTGCAACCAATGGCATCTTTACTTAAGCTTCCTAGTGGTTCTGTCCCCGTTGTTATACTGAGTGCGGTTGTTATAATTTTCTTGTTGAGATTTTATAATCGACATCGCATGCAATTTTTAGCTGTGAAGAAAATAAATTTTGCTAGATATATCACGTTATCTACTTTATTTACGATGCCATATTTTTGATGTGTTTACTTATTTTATTACAATACCATATCACGTATAAGTAACAACTTAAAAAGATCTCGTCATCATCTCCGTCTATGATCGACAAATCACTCACTGGTTAAAATCTACTAAATAAATAGGTAGAGCCATTTCCGTCTTAAAAGTATAAAAAGGATAGCATGTTGGAGTCGCGCTTAGCGAAGGGTGACCTGCGTTAAAACGAGTTCTATTCTAAAACGGTTATTGCAATGAATGCATTTGTCCAAGGGCCGTTGACCTCTCCATATGGACCCGGGAGAATTTACAAGCCATTTACGTAATAAATTCAGCTCAGTGCGTTATAAATTGATAGTTTGCACAAAGGGCCGGCGACAGTAATTGCAGGCTGTCGGTAATGGACGGATGTGTGGTGGAAATCATTCCTTTAATCGTGTGTCGCACTGACTCAAGGATATGGTGTAGCTAATGCACACCTTAACCTGTAATTTGTCACAATCAACACTTATGCGCATACGTGCCGAATGTAATTACAGATATTGAGTAAGACTCATATTTTTTCTCCGTATAACAGTAATGTGAGCGTCGATGCGTTTTTTTGTAAGGATTGTGTGTCAAGGACCTCTGAAAGGTCGCTCACTAAAATGGCAATCTTTATGTTATCTGTGAGGACGCGAGCGTATTTTGGTTTTCCACTGATGGCGCTCACGTCAGCCCGTTAGCGAATTGTCTTTATGAATTTTAGCAGATCTTGAAAAAGTAAACGGTACCGTGGCCCCCGTTGTATTTGTGCCATTGTCACAGAAGTTTAACACTGCATTGTTTTTGGAATACCCTGAATGAATACTGTTACGAAATTAGGAAGCTTCTTATGAGCTTTGTAATGATGCTAAAAGTATTCAGCGTTGGCATGCCTGGTTGCGTAGTAGCAAACATCAATTGTTAAAACTTGGTGTTTCATAGTCGGCCAGGTGACAAATGGTGGCGCGACGGCTACAGCGGGGTGGGGGCGAGAGGTTGTTCTTGACACAGTAAAACTAGAAGTGCAGTAGGTGCAGCTGCGGCCCACGCCGAGCTTTTTGCAAACAGCTAATCGGCTCACCGCAACCAGTCTACAGAACTTCTTGTAGCTTTTGCTATTTTAGAACATTGTTAAACAAGACAGGGACCTTTCAATCTTATACGGCTATTGGAATATACCTACTAGAGATAACGTCTTCTCTAAAAATTTGTATTCCTAAAATGTTAGTGTTCCGTAATCAATAAGGAAAAGATAGTTTTCGCTGATGTGTTGGGCGCTATGCACGCTGAGATTTATCTGGCGTGATCCGCGCAGATCTCGGCCAGAAACGCTTTCCATGTCGCGAGGCGGAACGCTCGCGCCAGCCGCTGCGATTTATGCGCCGTATTGCGCGGCCGTCGCCCGCAACCAGCGCCCGGCCCGCCAGCCCGCCGGCCCGATACAATCCGATTGCCGATTTATGCTAGCTAGCCCGGCTGCCCGTTCGTTAACCGCATGCCCACTTTATAGCGGCACATTTGCTCGTAAACTTCCAGTCTTTCCATGCAATGCAATAACGCGAACCTTGTGAGCAGCTAGTTCCTCCACCACAAAAAGTTGAACGCTGCTGCGCTTTGTTTTAAGAAGGTTAATCGAAGCACGTTTATGATAATGTCTAAATCTCTTTAGTAGATGGTTAGTTTGAACAAAGCCTAAATGCGGAAATATTTTATCGTTTTAACAAGGATGAGCACGATGATTGATCATCATATCTTCCTCACTAAAAACTTAACGACATTTGCCGTTATTTTTTTGTTCATCATATTTTAGGATGGTCTATGATAGGAGGTTGGGCACTATAACTAGTTTGACAAGGTGATGATCATCATAATTTAGAAAATGATTTCCTTCTCCTGTGCTAACATCGAATGGCGATGGCAAGGCTGTGCTCATATCCTGTCAGTTCAACAATGGCCCGCGTCTTGGCCTTGTCGTCGAGTCGGCGAGGAGGGCCTCAGGGTCCCCTCCAACACGCCGCGTCGCTTCTCGAGATTACACCTTCCTTACTACTGAACAGTAATTCAGTTATTGGTGCTTGCTGTCTAAACTAAGCCAATTGCAATAAATTAAACATACACCACCGAGATGGTCGTAGCGCCAAAATATTTATCATTTGGCTGCCATATTCGGTACGTTGCAATATGCGATACACGAGTGGATTGTATTCTATTGTAATGTAGATGTCGCTATGAAGTCGGTTACCTACTTATGTGCGTTGGTGGCGGACTGGCGGAGACTATTGTATTGTCCGTGGAGCGGGTACATGCCTCTGAGTGTGACAGAAGCAACCAACGCGCACTAGTGAGAGCTCTGCGATTTATCGCCACTCTAATCACGCCATCGGAACACGACGCAAAAAAATATAACTAGCCACTCGGAACACTTTTCTAATTTTAGACTCTAATTCGATGCCAAATTACCTCCTATTCAATTGAAATATTTATTTAGATAACATACACAAGAACAAAATATTGACTACCAAGACGCTGCTCTTTTCTTTAACTAAAATTAAACTGTCTTTTAAATATTATATGTTAGCAGAATTCTGCACCAGTAAAGTTGATCTTATTAAAACTGCACAAGCAATGCTATCGATTCTGGCGGCAATATTCCTTAACTAATTTTAAGATAGCGCTGTCACTTTCTAAACTTTGACATAAGAACAGAATGTCAAATAAACACATGACTTTGACATTCCTATTTGACGTAAGAGGTTTTATATAAGAACGGAGCATAGAACATGCTCTCTTATTTTACGTCAAATAAGCAGTCTTACGTCGGATTAGGAAAGTCAGTCATGTGTTTATTTGTTCTATCCTTCTTATGTCAAACTTAAGAAAGTGACAGCGCTATCTAAGAAGTAGAATTAGTATGATGTCGCGAGAATCGACAGCAATAAAGGATGAAGGATATAAATCATACATCTCGCTTGCTGATATACGTATAAGAAAGTTTAAATCATACTACTAATAACCGTTATACATTAGTCTTCGTTCTCATTAGATTGGAAAACTAGAGAATTGAACTTCAATCTTGTAACAATTTACTTGTTAAAATTGGCAATAAACTCGCCAATTGAGCGGTTAAATGGTTTACAAAAGACATTCTCCGAGATGGGTGTTGTAATGTCCAGTATCGAGGCGAGTGTATTTACGAATAGCGAACAATGGGGCGATTGTCACGTCGTTCGCGGAAACCGCCCGCTTGATCGACGTGACATTTGACGCCCAATCCGAGCCGATTAGAGGAAATTGCGCGTACGCCTGCCCGCCGATAACGTTCATTACACTGTGGCGACAAAATAACTTAATACCCAGACCCGGCCTTTTTACAATTTTACGTAATATTTCGTACCTTTTTAGACAGTAATAGAACCTATACCTAAAATAATAAAGTTACGTCAACCGCCAGTTATATTAATAAAACGAAAGTACCTAAATGCGCCTCATTAAAAACGTTTTAACGTTTGTCGGTAAATAGTCGAATTGGGTGTAGGTTGAAGTTTTAACGGAAAAGGTAGTCATACTTATGCACTTCTATGAAAGCTCGCCTCGTTCGTAGCCCTAATAATGCAGTAATACAAGTTGGTGGTTGCAAATGCAGAAAGTGCGGGTCTCGGCGCGATACCGGGCGTGCTGCTTGCCGAGTGGCGAGGATCCGTTAGTCGTGCTTAGGTGCGGACAGGAGCGCTGGTGCGGGATCGATTAGCGAACCGGTCCCGCAGTACGTTGACTCCCGAGACCCGACTCCTGCGCCTGCCCTCCCGCCACAGACGCCAATTGTACGAGCAATGCAATATATGCCTTTCTCATCTTCCCCATAGTTACCACACCGCACATTAGGAGATACTACCCGTCTAGCCTTTGTTGCTAGAACTTGCCAGTATTGCAAATAAATGCCTGGTATCTCCTATGAGAATATGTTTAAACTTACCCATTACCATATCTGTATCCTGGGCAGGATAAAAATGTGCATTTTCAAGTAGAACCTGTGAGTCAAATGGAGTTTTTGTGGTGCTAACATGCGTAGGCTATATTCAGTTTGATGGGTCTAAAATCAGTCAATGACAACTCCTTGTTCCATATTAGATCACAGCGACAACATGTTTTCAGCTCTGCGTTTCTTTATTATTGTGACAGCTTGATACTGCAATTACAAGTCCCGTAACATGTTGTAGGAATAATGTTGTAAGCACGATTGTCGTGCCTCGTATGGACGTTACTGGTCGTGGTCGGGTTTCACTCCGATGTCTCCGCGGATGACAGGTTCTGCCGGTATCATAACTGCACACGTCCGCTTGTATGTAATTGCAAGCAGGTGCGCCGCCGGCGCAATTATAGGAAAACTCAGCTTTTTTTTCCTCGCCCACCGGTCTCATTTTAACTGGAGATTAGAAACTGAGTACTTTCCTATATTTGTAAACATTAGAGGTGACAGTAGCTTTCAGTTAAATTAACGCATTAATCTTCTTTAAGTATTAATTTAAAGTTAAAGATTATTTTCACTTTAGCGTACGACATTATCCTCTGAATTTTCGGATATTATCAACAACTTGATGTATTTATTAATTCTGTTGTGGGCGTTCCTATTATATTGAGCGGTAAAAGGCAAAACAGGATGCAACGCGGCCAATAAAACACTTCATTCCGAATTGATACGGTGATATATGTTGCAGTCAGTGCATTCTTGAGGAGAGTAAACAAGCAGCGATCCTGATTAAACATGATAAAGCTGTCTGGTATCCTGGCAAGGGCCAGGGGACTGAGGTGCGGGGCTGGGGGGAGAGTGAGGACGACGACCCTGTGTGGGTCGGGGGTCAGCGGGCGACACGCGTTCATTAGCGCAATGCGCATGCGACGATCACGACTGCGTTTTATACGTGTTTACTAGTTAGCATTCGTTCTACACTTTATTTCCTTGTATCTTTCCAAAGAAAACAATTTCTCAGACTGAGAATCATTAAATTATTTTATTATTACGCAGCTTACGAAGTGAGATTGTGGGGGAGATGGGCCTCCTTAGCATTGGTCTGCAACCCATCTAGGAGAAGGAAAACTCCAAAATCAAACCCGGGCATTTAACCCGTAAGGCCAATCTGAAGCTATTGGAAAGTATTACCCTCTAAAGGTTCAGTTGGTATCATTGGCATCAAGACAGGATGTCAATAAGAGTGGTGTCGGGTGCATGCCTCGTCGGCGCTCACAGGCCTAGTACTGGCTCACTGTCTACCTGCCAACCCGCAACGGACAGGCGTGGTGGGTTAATTGTCCAAACCTCTCCAAAACTAACATGGACTCTCCCAACAACGACAGGCCCCAAGTGCCCGGCGTCTTCGGCGGTGGCTCTGTCGATGACGGTAGGCAGAGTAACCCTGGAGCATGGGGTGCGAAGAATCTCCGGGTGGCGAACCCTCCCCGTCAAACGACTTCAGCTAAATCCAAAACGGACACCGAGCTTCACATATTGACATACAATGTTAGAACTTTAAGTACTGAAGAACGCTTGTTAGAATTGGAAAACGCCCTAAAAACAATAAAGTGGGATATCGTGGGCCTTGCCGAAGTTCGCAGAGAAGGCGAAGACACCTTGGAGCGGGAAAACAATATCTTTTACTACTACGGGATAGCTGGCGGACTCTACGGAGTAGGCTTTCTTGTACAAAAACGGTGGAAAGCCAACATACAAGAGTTTATATCCTACTCTGAGAGAATAACCCTACTTAAATTCCGTATATCAGAAAAGGAGACAGTTACTATCGCTCAGGTGCATGCGCCTACATCTGACCACTCTGACGATGAAGTCGAAGAGTTCTACGACACGCTGAACAAGGCCCTAGATGAACACCGTGGAACATGGAATCTGGTCTTAGGCGACTTCAATGCCAAAGTCGGCTTAAGGCAAGACTCGGATGACATTCGCGTGATCGGACCTCATGGCTTAGGCGACAGGAATGACCGCGGATCTAGACTTCTCCAGTTTGCCTTTGGACAGCAACTTAGCCTAGGAAACAGTTTCTTTTACAAGAAATCTCACAGAAGGTGGACGTGGGTTTCACCTAATGGAAAAACCAAAAATGAAATAGATTTCATCTTATCATCCAACCTATCTATCATTAAAAACGTTGAAGTGCTCAACAACATCCATTTTAGCTCAGACCATAGACCTGTTCGCAGCAAGTTATTCTTCAATCGTAAAATTCACAGGGAAAAAGCTTTCAAAATGAAATTAAAACGCATAAGTAAAGACACTCTTATTGCCAATAAAGATCAGTTTATCATTGAATTACGAAATTCATTTGACCTTCTCCAAACCAACCAAGATCTCGAAAAAGAGAACGATGCTCAACTCCAGTATGAAAATATAGAGAAAAGTATAAGGACAGCAAGTGCGAAGATTAAACAGACGAAGAAGAAAAATCGAAAGTTATCTAACAATACACTAAAATTACTAGAAGATAGGGAAAAGTTTAGGGACAATGTAACAAGTATAAAATTTAGAACAATAGACAAAACAGTAAAGCGAAGCATCAGGAATGATATACGGAAGTATAATAAGGAATTGATAGAAACAGCTCTTGAACGCAATCGGTGCCTAAGAACAGCCAGACAGGGAATGGCAAGAGGACGATCGTGGATAACCTGCCTGAAAGACAGTAATGGTGTAAAACAGGGAAACAGAGACAAAGTAATAAACATTAGTACTGACTTTTACAGAAAATTATATTCAGCCGCTCCCGGTGTAGTGAATTGCGCGCGACCTACAGATTACCAGTACAATGACACCATCCCCTTGATATCCGACTTAGAAGTCCATCGAGCTCTACGCAAGATGAAATATAGTAAAAGTCCGGGTGAAGATGGTATCACTTCGGAATCTCTTAAAATAGGCGAGCCAACGCTTCTACCATACTTGACAAACTTATTTAATTCAATTTTAACATCTGGAAAATTGCCTACTAACTTTTGTCATTCGAACGTCATATTACTGCACAAAAAGGGAGACAAAAGCGATATTAATAATTATCGCCCCATTAGCCTAGTTTCGCACGTTTACAAAACTTTTATAAAAATAATAGAATACCGCATTGCTGGGAAACTTGACCTCCACCAACCGCCCGAACAGGCAGGCTTCCGACCTGGCCTCTCCACTACGGACCACCTGCAATCACTAAATCAGCTAATAGAAAAACACGAAGAATTTAACCTCCCCTTGTATCTAGCCTTCGTCGATTACTCCAAGGCGTTCGACAGCTTAAAACACGAGTTCCTGTTTGACGCCTTACACAACCAAGAAATAGACCCCGTCTACACTAATCTTCTTAAACTAATATATGAAAATAGTACAGCTGCAATAAAATTAGAGTCAACAGGCCCATCATTTAGTATTGAAAGAGGCGTCAAACAGGGAGACCCGCTGTCCCCGAAATTATTTACCTGCGCCTTGGAGGAAATCTTTAGAAAGATAGGGCACGCATGGGACGGGAAAGGCGTAGACGTTGGCGGAAGGAAGCTTACCAACCTCCGATTCGCCGACGATATCGTTTTATTCTCGTCCTCAGCAAATGAACTAGAGGCAATGCTGCAAGACCTCAGCAGAACAAGCCGCGAAGCTGGACTAATGATGAACATGTCAAAGACCAAGCTTATGACGAACAGCTCGAAGAGGGTGGTGAACGTAGAAGGCGGGAGAATGGAATATGTCCACGAGTATATTTATCTCGGCCAAATAGTCTCTTTCCAGGCACGACAAGACAAAGAAGTTGCTCGACGCACCGAAAATGCCTGGAAGAGCTATTGGTCGATGAAAGAACATATGAAAGGTGACTTGCCTATGTCTCTAAAACGGAAACTCGTGGACGTATGCATTCTCCCAGTACTCACCTACGGAGCCCAGACTTGGTCTTTGACAGAAGCTCAAAGGTCCAGACTCGCGGTTTGTCAGAGAGCCATGGAGCGCAGTATGTTGGGTCTGAAACGAATTGACAAAGTCCGGAACACTATACTGCGCTCTAAAACCCAAATTGCTGACGTGACCCACGCCACCGCTAAGCTGAAGTATGATTGGGCAGGCCACGTCTGCCGCATGCCGGATGAATTGTGGGCAAAAACTACTACACAGTGGAAGCCACCAACTGACAGAAGGCGACGCGGCAGACCGAGACGACGATGGCGAGACGAGCTGGACGCCTTCAGCAAGTCATGGCCGGAAGAGGCGCAGGATAGGGAGTTATGGAGGGAGAGGAGAGAGGCCTTTGCCCAGCAGTGGGACACTTAACGGCTACATTAGATTAGATTAGATAGACGAAGTGAGATTGGCAAATAAATACCTCTGTATCCTTTGATGTTGTTATAGTAGTAGTTAAATCAAAGAGGCACTTACGGCATCTAAATTGGAATGCAACCTAAAATATCATGAAACTCAATATTGATTGATATGCAGATTATACATTTGCATTAAAGTTGTTCAATACCGTAGCAATTACTTGGATAATATTCATTAGACAATATGGCTGAAATTGCTTCTCGAAGGTCGACAGGGCTGTTTCGGAAGTGACCGCGGAAGCTGTAAATTTTGGTTTCCGCCCTGTCCAAACTCTCGCGTTATTAAATACGCGCGGCGTCTTTGCATAAAATGTCCTCTGAATGTTTATTTTTGCTTTTAATGCCTACCCGTGTGGTCCGGTTAATAATTCGTCATTTTCTTTGTGGAGAAGGCAGCTATTGTTGAATTAAAGGCTTTGCGAGGACATTGACTACTCAGGGTCGACGTAAACGTTTCCTTGTGGTTTGTTCGTATTTTCCGCTAAAACCACAAAATGTTTGTTAAAGTATGGGAGATACTACTACTTAGCAATTAATAATTCATACATACATACATAAAGTCACACCTTTATCCCTATTAGGGTAGGCAGAGCAAAAACGACCTAAACGTAGGTCGTTCAGCCACGTCTGACAAGTTTTGAGGGTTAATACAGATGATGATTGATTAAATATAACATTGCTAACGCCCCATTTGCAAACTTTGCGACAACGAAAGTTTTTGTTGAAAATATGAATATGTGGCGCGGCAGGATAATGCGGACCGGTACCATTAATCTAATTGGAATCGCTAGACGTTAGCAATGAATCAGTGTGAGTCAATCGAGAAAGTAAACCAGTAAGCATTGTTCCAGTGGATGCGCGGTACTGAGTGCGTGGGCGCAGGCAGCGGCGCGAATTAAACCAGCTCTCTATTCATTACTCATCGTTATTGCTATCGCCTTTTTGGGGAGACGAAAGCGAGTGTAGGCTTGTTTAACCTCTGTTTTATAAAGCTGTTTAATTATTTTAAGATAAAAGGCAGATTATTTTTGTGCTTTCACATCACATCGGTTCGCGTCCACACGAGTGATTTTTTCGGCGCGTGAATTAGTTTACGCTTGACGAGCTTCAATCTGAGCGTGTTTATAGGCTATCACGCTGATACAAATTTTAATTGTCTCAAAATTGTTGAAATTGTTTTTCAAATATTTCACGACCGCAGTGCTTCACTACAAAAGTTTCTGTCATGCCTAATATTTTATTTAACCGTTAGTTTTTGCTCTAGACCTCGTAATATACAGAACAAACAGTACTGAGCATTTTTATATTGCTGTCTTTATTTAAACAGAAATATTTTAACAAAACTGATATGACGGGAATTGCAATGCAACTAATGCTAAATATTTATAGAACATAGTAGCAGACACAAGCTGGTCTACAAAATTGAAACTTGTAGTAATAACAGAGCGAAGACAAGGCTGTTTACTTTTACTAATATACACAAAAAGTTATAATAACGTGATTGTTCATTGTGGAACGTAGGCAAGACTATGTAGAAAGTACAGGCGCGTGCAAAAACAATAATTGTAGCACCACAGTATTGTTCGTCTCATTTTAACACCAGTTTATCATTTAAACTAACACATACAAAAAACTCCTTAGTTATTGAATTGTATCCGACTTAGACTTCTAGACGGATTGTGAGTTATTTCGCACACGTTCGGAACCCAATAAAGAATGGCATTGTTTGAATTTGAAATTAATAAAAAGTTGATCCGTCACTCAATACAATTCTTGAGTGGCTTATGTTAATGTGTTACCAAGTTGTTTGTATCTGCCAATTAGTATTACAAAATATAAACCGCGCTCTGGTATAGGGATTTCTTTATTTGTCGATGATGATTCATTTTCTGTCCACATTTGGTACGAATGTAAATTAACAGCTATCATTCCTTAAGCTAGTTTTTTTTTCGATATCATAAATTATATGACCTTGTCAATTAGTTTGCTGGTGAAAATATGCTCAACTAACTTAAAACAACCTTTTCGCTTTATGCAATAAAATTTACACGAAAATAATAAAATATATTAAGAATTATTATGGAAGCTTTCTCCGTCGGAGTTACAAACCGTAACATTTTAACTTACACTGACTTTCACTGCTACAATGTCAATCATATTCTGAAACGCTCATAATTAGGATTAATTAGCTAAATTTTAGCGGTGGTGGTGGGCGTCGCACTTTTATTGTAACTTTTCTAAACAGAACCTGTGTCCCGGCGACGAACAGCAGTAGGCGGATAGTGAAAGCTACATTATACCTGCATATTTATATCTGCTTATTATTCTCCTTTAATTCAACTTTCCATTTCATGGAATCTGTTGCACTTAATGGATACTTTATTTTATGTCCATGTCAATTACTTTAATAGCATATTAATTCGAAATTCATCTACCTACCACACATTTCGGGCGGTGAAGTGACATTAGTAATCGGTTAGGCACATACATATCATAGATATTCAAATATGATTATGACTATTGTAATGTTGTTGTAACGGTTTATTTTCGAAATGAGTTACGACTCGTAGAAAAGTTCGATAATAGATCTTCATTGTATTTATATGAGAGTTTATCGAATATGCCAAATGTATGCACATACTAGTTAATTGTAGGTAGGTACACAATTCCGTTAGATATTTATGTTTCGTGGAAATTATACATATTGTTTTATTGTTTATCATCGCGCGTAGGCTGCTGCGCTATATGGGTCAGAGACACACGCTCGGGTTATTAATTTGTATGATTGTTTGGAAGTAAATTGAACACGCACTGAACTACGCAGCCGGCAGCGTGTACACTGTAGACGATTCTTGTATGTAAAGAGAAACGAAATACTTCATTTGCGCGACATAAAAGCGAGCGTAATGAGTCCACGGGTCTTGTATGTAACGTGATCTAAACAGATGCAATGTAGGGAATTGGAGCACGCAGACCTAGGTCGGTACTGTTAGCTTCGGTCCTGACTCATCGGCGCAAATGATCATGCTGACCCAAAAAAATCATGAGCAGTTTTCCGTAACGATTGTCTTCAATGACAGCTATTTGTTTAACGTGGGAACACCCTAAACGTGTATCGTTTTGGTGAAGTCCAAGGTGAATGCTATCTCCACTCTTACTTCCTACTTTACACAAGTAATTCAAGGCAACGGTTTTTAAATAGATAACACCTTGTATTGCGTCCAGGCTGAGTGTTCCACGCTTGATCTATAATGTTGATATTGTTCAGTTTGCACGTGTTACTGCAAGTTGTTTGATATCATGTGTTGGCACTCCCAGGAAGTTCGGCGTCAAGTAACTTATACTCATAATAATATAGTAGTCATAGTCATAGCCTCTCTTTGTTAGAACACAACTGCCTCTGTGATGCGCGCGTAGTATAGTAGCACTGACATTGACCGCCACTATCCCCATATAGTGATGAAGCTAATGTACTTTTGTATCTTTATACGTCGAAATTTATATTAACATAGTAATATGATGTTTAATTGATAATTTATTCAACACGATGCAGTTTACATATACATGGTGAATTTATTTGCTTTGCGTACTAAATAAAGGCTTACTCGACTCGACTAGGTAATGCAAATAAAGTCACTTATTTCCTTTTACGAAATCAATTACAGTATATTTATCGATGCAGTAGTGATATTCACGATATTTACATGGGCATAGGCAGGGTTCGGTCACGTCTGCGGAAGTTAAAATTTCAATTGAATTATTTTATTAAAAGACGAGGCGATTGCCAATAGTACCTCGACTTATTAATTCGTGTTAAGATAATGAGAAAACCTTGCCACAACCATCGGCGTCTGGTATCCTAAAGGGAAGATTAGTAGGTAAACAAGGTTTCCGTGTACGGTAGGGCAATGCATCGCCCGCCTACGTATTGTTCACGAATCAATGGAGGCGAGGCGGTTAAACTCTGCAAACGTCTTTCGGTAATTCCTTCGTTCACAGAAGTGTTTAAGTCGCTTCTTGTAAATCGATTATTTTAAATTCGAGCATGAACAATCAACAATAAACTGCTTTATTTTCAGTCTTCTTACCAAAACCGCGTTGCCAAGGAGTAATATTTATATCCTCAATGCGGTACAGAATAACTTTTAATGTTGGGGGAAAGTAAAACCTAACATTAATCTGTTCAAGTGCCTGCGGAAGTCTTTCACTTTCTAACAATTTATCCTACTGACGACACAGTAAAAGTTTGTTGATCCGACGTAGAGACTACATCCTTAATTAATTACTGTAATTTTTCTGCACAAAACGCAGATAAGACAGATTTTGGCACCTTCGCGTGGGCTACCTACCTTCTTTCTTTCTGTGTTGATCATCATCGGTTTACGCAATCAGGTATTCACATCTGGCGTAAACCGTGAACACTTTTATTTTCAACCGGTCGGGCTTCGCGCCGTCTTCTTTGTGGCCTTGATTGTTGCCCGTCGTTTGTCATACTCAGCGACATGATTTCCCTTTTATCAAAAGAATTATGAACAAGCGAAAGTCACCTTATCTTACAATGCATATGTAGCATTTATGACGAACAACGATTTGAAATGCATGACGTGTCGGAAAATAAACGTCAATCGTTTAACCTTCTTCTTGACAAAATCCATTCTTCCGCGTTTCAAGTATGAAGTGTGTTTCTCTGTGTGAGTCAGCTGTGCCGGCTCAGGTGCTAATGATGAAAGGTGTAATTATTCTTACTGTGGTAATGTCTAGGGAAATATCCCTGATTGTAAACGACGGTCAATCCACTTTATTTATTCACCTAACATTTACATAAAAGGGTCATTGTCATTGAAATGCGTGCTTACGATTACTTGAGTAGCTTGTAAATTCACTTGTGTTGTTAGTTTTTCGTACTTTATGACTGCTTCCCTATAAAATTCGTATTCGGCCACCCATACGTCAATGCTTTTTTACATTGCAATACAATTGCCTTCTCCTTTCTAATCGCGCGTCATAAGTGTGACAGCGACCCCGAATACAAATTATGGGAACAAGCAATTTGGTGTATGAAGGATGGCGAGCGGCGGTAAAGTGGTGACACCTACGCGCCTCTTCGGCGAATCCAACTGTACGAACTGTAGAGCTGTACTGACAGCTCTGACCCGATTGGCAACACGACGTCGCAGATCGGACGCTGAACGTGGGCAAGCCTGATTTCCCAGTTTGAAATATGTATAATCCAAATAATTAACTATCGAAACTTGTCCTGTCCCATTTTGACATTGGAAATGTCTTATCATTCACTTCAGTATAGGGCCCCATTTCGAGATCTTTATTTCGGGTGACAGCTGTCAAAATAAAAACGGAAATATCTCGTAAACAATCAATCGTTGTTCGACTCGAAAAGAAGAATCCTAGACTACTTGTGTGTGGGAAGAAATTGTAAGTCTTGACAAGATCATTAAATTCATTTCCAATGCGGTCGATAGACGAGAGTATACTCTTAAAATATTATTTCAAGAATAAGTCTTCCTGCTTTCAAAGCACTGTATTAATGCAATAAAGAAGTATAGTTCTTTATGCATGTATTTTTTCTGAGTCAAGTGCTATACAGTAGGATTACAAGAGCGATACACGGAACATCTCGTAGTTGTTGTTTTTAAATGTCTCAAAGCTTTGAAGGTTGTTGTTTTGTTGTCTGGAGCGGAGGCTCTACAGGCGTGAGTCACAGACTCGGACAGGATCTTTGTTTTGCTTCCGAGAACCTCAACGGCACGTCTTTGTGGGAAAGGTTTTTAATGCAGGTCGATGGACTGATTTCCCCTGTCCCGGTTTCGACGCTTAAATATAATTAAATGTCTTGTTAAATTTTATGCTCACCAGCCAAGATTAACCGATATCTTCGTGTTACTCAATTCGGAGAAGTACACTTTTTGTAGAGTTAATTTGCTGCAGAGTTATTTATTGAATCGAAATCTAATGAGCGATTTTAGTTTTGAATTCTTTGAATGTCCAGCGGTATAAACAGCATTGTGGCACGCAACGCAACAAGTGATGCGGGCGAAAACTTCTTTCTCGCGCACGCATCAACCAAAAAATAGAGCAGCGATGAATTAGCCAAATAAAGCACCAATTACAGAATACTTAGAACCATGACGAATCAATATCGAGTAATGTCCTGTATACAGTTAGTGTTTTACGGATTCTGACCCCAATGATTAATGAGCACCGTTATTTTGAAACTCGGTTATTATTGCGTTACTTTTTGCAATTACTGAACGAACATAAATGCGCCAAAAAAGTTTAACATCAATCTAGCAAATCAAATGTAAAAGAAATGATCTTATAAATCATTATCTTTATAATCATTATGCATTACTGTCTGTCCAACTGGAAATATTTGCTAGCCAGAAAGCCTCGCAGTTCGCACTCTAATAAGGCTGTTTACTTTGGGGCGAGCACTTGTCAGGAGGCGAGGATTCCTAGGGCTCCAGGAAGTCCATTTACGGCAGCTATTTTGATAAATTGTTTAGATTACATTACGTTAGACTCGTGGCTGCCAGATCAGGTTTCCGTGGGAGTGCCTTTTACGGCAATGGATTAATTCGCCGTGTCCATTGCTAGAACCACAGCAGCTTTAAACGTTCGGCCAATACAGATTAAGTTCCTCTAATTTTTTTTCTACAAACTCGATCATCCTAATCGTCTGTTATAGTTAAGCCAATCGACCTTTCCTTGTATAGACTAAAGGAAGTGTTTACTATTGTCAAAAGTGGTGCGTGATGCATACGTACTTGCTTCTCGTACTGAGACTAATGATCGCGGAAATGAGCGCCCTTGTCTAATATAGTTTATAGAGCTGCTTTTTATTTCCATTGAAGATAATCTCTCGACCTTAATAGGCAATCGTGTGAGTCAACCCATCAAATAACCAACAAGAATAACGAGAGTGGTAGGACAATAAGCATGTACATACTAGTCGGTGACCGATTTTTCTTTCGTTGGTCGGTCGAGCTAGACGGCCTAGTGAACCATTTGGGTCATTGGACCGTCGTATTTCGGCTATATACTCGCCGGCGGCGGTTCTGTTTTTTGCCGAAATTGTTTGTCATCATTCTGACACGGTCGCAAGTCGAGAACTCTCCGTATGAGTATATTAACGTGTTTCTCTTCACTTACTACTAACCTAACGGATTGTCTTTGATTGAGGGTTTGCACAAAGAATCGCTGTGTAGGATGTGCGAATCGAGTGCCTAACGGTAACTTAGGGAAGCTGATGGGTCGCTGATTCACCGACCAAAACTTTGCATTGCACAATTTTAATATTTTGCCTTTGTATTTTAAATAAACAAAAACCCACCTCCTATTTTTGTTAATTGTCAGACATGGGAGATCCGTTACTAATGATTCTATTAATAAATATGTATTAAATTAAAGTAAATGCATATTATTTCCTCATAATATTGTAAATACATCACGTAGCACATATCTATTGACGGGGAAATAGGTTACATTTGTTAGAATATAATATTTATAATAGAATTGAGTTTTATATTTAAAGTGCATATAGGTCAATCTGTTGTTGCGTAGCTTAAAGCCCTAAGGGGGTATCGGACCATACGAGCGTATAATCGTTCGCAGTGACACACATCACAGCTGAATAAGCAATTATGTACCGGTCTAGGCCATGTCTTCTCACATAAATTAATATTAAACAAACCCTATCTGAATATGACGATTGAAATTATGTCTTGTTTAAACATCTTGTATCGATGGTTAGCACACACAACTCAACACAGCCATCGAAGATGCAAATTCTATTACATATTATTGATTTGGTGTAGTGTCCACAGAAATCGATACACTTTCGCTGTATGATATTGTTTCTGAAACGTAAATAAAGTCTCTAGTTATTAGAAGTCTGTGTTTCACAGCAGAGATACTTATAGGCTCAGTTATTTATAATTTTATATCCTGTGGCGATAGTCTGATGGACGACATGTTATTAATTTAATTTGTTTTGAAATTTTCTCTTTTATTTGATAGAAGGCTGAATGTTTGTAAATGAATTAAATACTTTCTATACTAGAGCTGTAAGTTTCGGGGCTGAATGTGTAATTGTACAGTACTTGATGTATATTTTTGTCAGTGCCCCAAATGCATACATAATCGTGGTTAATGCGTTTCGTTTCGACACTGTTTGACCTTCTGTACTTGTATGCCAATGTGTTTATTTTGTGGATTAATACTGTTAAAATCTTGTACAATATAATATACTGACAGATATTTGTTTTGTTTCAGGTAAATAAATGTTACGGTTGACTTATTTCTGACTGCAATTCTATTAAAAATCGGTGAGGTTTGTTTGTGTAAGCGTTTAAATAACCATTTACTATGCGGATAGAGTTACAGGTGTCAGCAGTCGTTAACTCATCCAGGCTCATTTAATTCATTACATATTTCTTTCTATTAAATGTTAATTTAGCGCAAAAAGATATGCTTAAATTGTAAAATTATACCGGCAAAACTTTCTAGAATTTTTCATCGTAAACATTTCTAGCTGTGGTGGCAAATGCAGCTGTGGTAATTAGTTTCATATCATGAAACAAAGCACTTTAAACTCAAAGTTCTGTCTAGGTTACAGACTATTTCAAAATACTGTCATTCTCCCCTGCTGGATGAAGTTTCACGTAGAGACCAGTTCCCAAGTAATATTGCACAGTATGCGCATGCGGTCGACCCAATATGGAGGCGGGTAGAGCACAGGTTCGACTGTAAGCTCGAAGCTCCTGCGGTTAGCTAGTAAGTTGCGGTTTGTGCTCTTGCGATTCCACCCGTAGCACTCTCGAGTTAAGAGTCACTAGTGGTGCGCTGGAGAGAGGCGTCAGCCGGAGCGGCGGCGGTGGGGTCCTCGCGGGCCGCGCGGCCGCCGGCTTCCTGCGGCACTCAGTATAGTCGCAGCGGTGCACGCACGCCGCACGCAGTTCTCGCGCGCGCAACGAGAAGGTATGCACGCCCGACCGACACGCACTCGCTTCCGGTGGCTGCTCTCCATTCGGCATAAACGACACGACGCGACGCTCCATGTTATCGCTCGCCTCAGTATGACATACGATCGGTTTTCTCGTTAAACAGTTCTTTGTGTTATGTGTTGGAAGTGGGTTGCAGCCGCCGCAGACGTCCGTGTGTTGATCGGCGCGTTCGGCGCGGTGTTCTGTTCGGATTACTCGAGTGCATGCGATCGGGAATATTAGGCCAGAAATTGTGTTGTGTTACTAGTTACACTTTGTTGATAGTGTTGTGTTGCTTAGTCAACAATACCATTAAACAACGAATTATTTTTATTGTTATCTTTGATGTTATTGTTGTCTCATTCAAATTATACAGCCTTAAAGCACTCATACATATGTAATGTACGTCGGCCTTACTTTAAACACGCATTACGTTTAATCGTATCATGATTTCATCAATCAATTACAAGAACATTTGAGATTGAGATCTGATACAGGTTAATAATATTTCAAGTACTAGTCAGTTATTTAGATTCCGAATAACTATAGAGCATAAATGCGTTGGCCGAGAATAGTCTTGTGTAGAATATGTGCAGTGTCGATGCAGCTGGGAGACAGCCGCGCTGAGGATGTATCCCCGCGGCCATATGGCAGCAACATCGTTGGCCATATTAGGGACTCCGCAAGGCGACACTTGTTGCACTTATACGGCGTAACTGCTCCACAAAACGAGCTAAAGCTCGTGTGACATTTTATCATCAATACCTACCTACTACTTGTATTATCTACATGAAATACTTAATGTTGGCGCAACGGTGAACGTTTCGGTAATGCACCGGTTGCGATGATCTGGCATAACTGCATAAGAGATAAGGCAGGGCAAGCGGTTCGCGAGTGCGTTATGCAAGCTGCAAGTGCAGGCGGCGGGCGGCGGCGGTTCGTTGACCAGTGCGTCGTCCCGCCGCCGCACGCCGCCCACCGCGAAGGTCGCCCGCACAACACCACCCAGCGCAATAGCCTCTCAACAACACCACTAGTAACTCAATACATTTTCTTGTATTTTACTTACAGGTAGAGTCGATATGAGTTCAGTGCGTTCGGTGCTAAAATTGTAAATAAAGTTTAACAATAAGTGGAAATTTTGATCTCAAAATGGTGACTTCGAGAATACCGGCTTATTCTCTGAATTCGGAGTTCAACAGGGAGTTCAGAAGTTTCCGCATATCGCGAGCCACGCCACGGTCGACTCTGTACGCGCCCGCCATAGTGCCCATACACGAGTACCCCCGGGTGAGCGTCCATGAACGCCGAGAGGCGCTCAAGGCGGCCCTCGCCAAAGCGTGGTCTTCGAAAAGCAGCGACAAGAAGAAGCACGACACGTGGACAGTGCCCCAGGAGCAAAGCCGTGCACCGATCACTGCTGCGGATTTCGCCTTCAAGTCACACTACAAGAATGGAATGAAGGGCGAGGAAGTATCGCGCGTTGCTCTAGTCAAACATGAACTCGAAAATAAGGGTGTAGACCGCTCTGATGCCATGGACAAAAGACTTGATAACGGCCAGACCGTAAGCTTTGCCTACAGTAGAGTAAACGGTAATGGCATAGATATCCAAGAAACACTTAAAAATGGCTGTGATCAAGGAATTAAATTTCACAAAGAATTAAATTATAGCGACTACCTAAATAATGTTCCTAAATGTAAAACTAGTTTCGAAAATAACTTTCTTAAACAGAACCATGAAGATCGTTACACTAAAAGGAACGGGTGCGACACCACGTCCAAACGTGGTGACAGAGACATAAACCTTAATAACGTCGAATATACTAGCCTAAACGGCGACACTTACAATTCTTTGAAGTATTCGCGAACTGCGAACGGGACAGAATCAGTGCAATATAAAAATTACGGTAAGGCGGACACCGTTAAGAGCAAATTGCTCAGCACAGATAGTCCGAAAAGCGTAACGTCTTGCCATGAAGAAAAACAGAATGGATACGGTGGTGTTGAACGACGAAATGCTAAGGACCAGCCGCGGACGCTGACCAGTGGACCCAAGTCTCTCGTCGACCAGCGGCTAGCCGAGCGTCTGGAAGTGAAGGTAGCGGAGCTGCCAGCATTGTACCTTGGAGTCGACTCTTGGACTCCTAAATCTGCCGCATTCCAGAAGAGTATGCGTGAGCACGAGTGGAGTGTATCGTATGTACCCTTAAAGCAATCCAAAATGGTATTACTAACCCTCCTCATCCATTATGCAATCGTACCCAATCCCATTACGCGGTGTGTGCTAACGAGATCAATTCTTTTATTAAACAAAAAAGCTTAAATCAATTAGTTAACGCCAGACCGTAATGCATTTAAGTTTTTTCCCGAGAACCTGGCATAACTATAATTATCATTTGGTCTCAAAAACGTATATCAATTCAAAAAATTCTCTAGCTAGAATTATTTCAAAGATTATTCAGAATATTTATAATGTGTTACTACTAAAGGATCCCTGTCTAACAAAACTTGCTACTCTGTAACTGGAGATCATTGCGGTACTTTTACATGAAAGTGAACAAACATGTTGTGCAGATGTTTATCACAATCCTAATGTGCACTTTTGGCTGTATCGTCGTTATAAAATTTTTATTTTTCTGACCTGGTACCGTTAGTTGTTGTACAACAGTCTGATCTCGCTAACTGTATAAATGCATGTGTTTCCCGGTGAATATTACTTTAGGGTATCTTCTATCTATCTCCACCTAACGCACGTGAATTGATATTTTGTTAAGTTGTCTGAAACCTGATTGTGCGACAGAAGCAACGACTGTCGGGACGGGATTGGTTGTGCAAAAAGCATTGCACAACGCGGCGTGACTCACCCGCATTGCGCTTTATCCATCCCGCAGCCGTTGGTTGCTTAATCTCGGTGTTCATTATCGCTATTCGGCTAACTTAATGTGCACAGAGATGAGAGGAAAGCGGTTTCGAATAATCCGCTCCTCAGTTTTATCTCTGTCGCCGCGCATTACGTTCGGTTCATTTACAAAAAACTCGATTCGCGTTTACAAACAATCGTGTTGATCGTTTCCAGAGCGTATAACGCGATCGCGCTTACGCGTTCAATTATCCGTGTAAACAAGCGTTCGCTAACTGTTCTTTTTGTCGTTTAGCATCATGCATACGCATGTTATTCAGTTACATTACATTTTGCATAACAAATAATAAACTCAGTGCAAATTGGTGGGCGACCGGCATTGCGGCTGGAGATTTGTCTCGATAGCGTTCGTTTGTGGTGAATGTTTCAAGGTCCTGTCCTGGTTTGTTCGCTCGCTAAGGATTTGTCAAATGCGTAGGCTTAGTGACGTCATAAAACTCTTCCATTGTGTTTATTCCTATCTCTATCGTGGCAATAACAGGGCTGGCATTGTGTCTCTAATTCGCGATTGTCCAGAGAGAGTAATCTTGCGGTTTGAATTGCGGGTTTTAAGATATTGTCACCAGCTCTCACTTTCATGGCTTTAATTTCGTTTTAGTTATAGCACGAGCAAATTTCACATTATTGTTCTTACTGCTGTATACTACTTTACTTATGACATCATTTGGGATATCCAAATAATGTCTTAAGTAACATCAATTAATTGCTTCCGTATGTATAACTAAACGTGTTTAAACGGTTTACTTGATATTCACCAGGCGACGGTTCCTTTATGTAATGTAAGTCCAGCACACGACTTAGACGTGCCAATAGCAATACTAATGCTAATACGATCCACGTGCAGACGACAAATGTCTCCGCAGTCCGCGCAGACATAGTTGTCATGTCAGTGCGTTTGCGTATGCGCTGATCAACTTTCACTGGGGACTGGTCGCACTCGCCGCCACTCTCGTTACTCGTCGCAGCAATACTGATTTGAATTGACTTGGCCGTTGTAGAAAATAATACAAACTGTCACCTACAACACCACTCTACAACGGCCAAGTTCCATGAAATGATACCTTATTGAAGAGCTTAGAATTACTTTAATAAACCCTTGACTTGGCCCGCTTTTTTGATATCACAACTTTTTTGTGCATACCATGCACCAAACTATCAAGAACTTGGCTTCTATTTTTACATTTATGTTTTTGGTGGGATATATCTTACTGTAGGTACCCACTTTTGGTTATAACTTGTATTATTAACTTGTATTACTAACTATAAGTTATATTATAACTTCCTTTTTCTGACTATGTTTCTGACCTATCTTGTATTCGTCGACATCTGGATGAGTAGACCTACAGTACAACACATGTAGACGCCATCGCTTTTGATTTGAGTAACGCAAATACATATAAATTGAAACTGGTGAATCTATAGCAGAAAGAGAACTTCCAAACACGGAAGTAACATAAATGTGGACGTATCATTTCTGTATCGTGAGAGAGAGCCATGTTGTCATTGACCTGTGCGCGGGCGTCGGTCGTCGGTCGGCCGTTGCGTTCGGGCGCGATTAGTTGCGGCTGCACCGTTGACACGGTTCACAGTGATCGCTCATCCGGCGCGGCCTTGTCGGAGCCCCGACCATCGGCCAGCCCCAACACAACACGACCACATCACCGCATTGTTTGCTCTACAACGAATACAACCAACTCACGCTTTTTCATTTCAAGATCAAAACTGCTCTACGATAAAATGCCTCATTGTGTACGTTCAGCTGCGTGGCATTGTTTAATAATTTCAATATCAACATTTAGATTTTCATTTCAAAGAGATATACATCTCGTTTGGAATGCTAATTCTTTTCATTATCTTGCTGTCAGGAATGATCATTCGATAAAGATCTTAGAATTTCTTTTTTACACATTTATCATGTTCCGTGCTACTGTCTGTATCTTTGCCATGAAGCTTTAACATTATTCAGCATAAACTGAGAGTAGAGTGGTTCGTGGATCCTTGAACAGAAGTCGCTGAATCTCTCATTTTACAGACTGTGGTGGATTTCGTAACCGGCCGCAGTGTGCGGCGACCGAATTTATGGTCATTGAGCCACAGGCGTTCCACTCTCGCCGCAATTTTGCGTGCTCTGCTGCCTCGCTGACCTTTGCACAGTTAGCTCAGTGCCGATTTCCTTAGCTGTCCCTGTCGATGCACAATGTCATCAGCGCAATCTTTTTTACCGCCTACTGATACACCTGCGGGTTTGGTATTCAAATTAAAATACATAGATTTCTATTTTTTATAATACAATGAGGAAGGAAATATACATTATGTTATTCATATGCAGGTCACCATGAAAAAATACAATATGGGAAAACATACAATGAGTCATTAAAGTTCATTGTTTGTAGAAGAACCGTTGCAAACTGGACGTTGACCCCATTGCAAATTAACATTTGCTCCTATCACTGTTTCCAATTTATACCAATTAACACATTCTCAATAGCTCTGAATTGGCCGATTGCTCGCTTATTGCACAAGTCTTTCGCAGAATACGGAACACTTCCCCTTTTGACCATTAATATCCTGTACGCAAAAACATTTTCTACAAATATTGACTCGGGTCGTTATCACAAGGGGCTTTCCGGTGGCAGGTTGTTGCGCTGTGCGGAACTGAAAGTAAAGTATACTTGCTAGAGTACGGTACGTACACAAGTCGCAAATTACGTTTGCTCGCTTTCACATTCCCCTAGCTGCCTTATCCAAGCTAAGGCTACTCATTAAAAGCTACCCAACTCTAAAGCACCGCAGCAGTTTACTTAAAAGAGAATTCATATGAATGGATTTCTCATATTAAATTACATATTGCGTTAATGAGAGAGTTCAAACGAACTACTAATAAAATTTATTACTGCCAATTTGTACCAATTTCTTGAAATATTATGATGGCGCTACCATAACGCAACTTACTTGTCTTACCGGTTTTAGAAATCCTCTTTTCGATGCCGGTTTCGGAAGTAGCTAATGCATAACAGAAGCCCCCAATTGGATAAATCGGTGTCGTCGGCTGTCGAAAGTGAACGTTCCGGTGTTTGTTATTCGCCACGGAGCCGACGGATCGTGTGACGTGCCCCGCTTTGTTAACGCGTCAGCTTTACTGTCATACAGCCGCACACTTCTCTTTTCTTTTGAAAACACTCGCTTACGAGTATTGGCACGTCGTCGGTATTGCATTAGCTATGTCAATGCCTTACAAATACTAACTATGTTCTTGTTGTCATTGCCTTCTTGATTGTCATGTCACTTTTGATTTAATAAAATTAAATAACTGTCCAAGCGCGTGTTGGACATGCTCGCAGATGACACAAGCGAAATGCTCATTAGTAGATATGTCGCAGTCATCTGGGTAAATCGATTTTATTGAATGACTAGCTCGTTCATTGAATGGCAACATTCAATTGAATCACTAGGCCGAACGTTGATTGAACAAGCTTCACTCAACGTCCAACTAGTTAGCGGATTGTAACATAGCCCTTTGAATAGGGCGGATGTAAAATCAGTCAGGTGATTCTAACCTAACCTAACCAAAATCGCTCGCGTTTATTAAAATTTCGTGTTTTTTTTTTTTGCGTATGAGGGACGGTCGCCGGCTGCTGCCGCATCACGCTCGCTGCGCTCGCTCGGCTCCCTCCGTGTTGTTGTCACTAGCAACCTAACAACAACCTACTGGTGGAAACCTTTATGGACGATGAGATATTTTTTTTGCGGGGTGCCAAAAATACCTATACATGTTTATACTGTAATTTTTATGACCGAGCAAAGAGAGCATAGAGATATGAAAAATGTTGTTCCCTTTGGCATAACATTGTTGGTCTTCTTCATTATTGCCTACATAATAATATGACCGTAATGACATTCTTTTTATTGGACCAGATATCATATGTGTGGCGTGGGCTTGTTCAAGCGAAGGCTAGCTGCGCGTTCTCAAGTTCAACTTCTCTACAGCGCTAAACAAAGTGACATTACAATTTACAGTGTTATTTGTCAGGTTTGCCACCCGCGTATACTTAGCTATCGAAGTTATTTGTTTCATTATAACTTTATTTAGGTAGAAATATATTTTTTAATTTAGTTTTTGACTTGAAAAATCAAACACAAAAAGAAATCCACTAATTTATCTTATCACTATAAATTCAACACAAAAATGTTGTGCGTTATAAATGTGTCTGGCAATTAAAACAGATACGATACGACCACGACATGCGTTTAAATACTGGTTCAGCTATTCGCCACGAGATGCCGCTGACTGTTCTTTAGTTTAAAATTATAACAAAGTTAAAGCACGTAGTTCTATACCATTCTTACACCATTACTACTTGGTTTGTAGGTACATGTGTAGTTAACCTACTCTTGCTGGGTAAACCAATTATGTTCAAGTTAATTCTATTAGAGGGTGACTGCGTCTATTTTCTGCATTGCCACATGAATGAATATAGTCTTCCAGTATTTAAGTTCGTTCTGAGTCTGAGGAGGTGCTGTATCGCGTAGTTATGATAAACATCGGTCTATTATTCCTTTGACAAACATCCGCTATGGTCCACCTTGGTATGGAAGAGTTGAAAAGTGCAAGCGTCACGCGTTTTGATAATATTTTGCTATTGTATTCGCATAGTTTACGAAATTGTCGGTAAGTCGCAATGGCACGTTTGAATGCATACGGATTCAAAACATCTCATTTATCCAAGGTCTAGTGATTTGCTATTGATCAGTATAAAGTATGTTTTTTACCCTGAGGAGAATAGGTAATTACGTCGGTGTCTCACTTTGGTGTCCTTCGTTGAAGTTATTATTTTGATAGTGCGCTCGCTAGGCTGTGACAAGTGTTTAGAAACGAACATTGATCAGCAGTGTAACTCGCGCGCAAACGCTGCCGCTGATCTGTCAACGTTGGCAGTACGTCCGCGACCGTAGCGCGCGATGGGCTTCCTCGTTGCCTAGCAACACGCGCCTTCTGAGTACACGATGACTCAGCATCAGCACGATAATATCGCGTCATTAACCGTGATTCTAGATAAATATATTTGTAAATTATGTTCGCAAAGTTGGATTCAAAGTTTATCTTTGCGCAATGTGCATAGAGTCACGTCTATTGAATTCTGTTTAACTTAGACCGCGATATTGAAGGCTCCTACAAATAATACATAAAGGATAATTAAGGGACTATACAGGGGGCGGCGGGGTTGGGCAGCCGTAAGGGCTTTACTAGCCGCCTGCTGCCTGCCGCCCAACGATCAACTTGATCGACTCGTAGACCCTTACTCCAGCCGCGCAGATCGCTCACCGACGTAAGAAATAACATTTTAACTCGCTCGCACACACAAACCTCAACCGACAAGAAACTTATCATGATGCTCGACCTGGCTTCTATTCACTAACCCTATAGCCTACCGATTGATGATTTTCACAGCTCGGAACATTCGTGGAGGCGGAGAAATGATCGCTCCAAACGGTCACATCATCGGCGTTCGCCAACGTCACACCGACGGCGGAGGCACCACCGCGACGAGTCATCGCCACGTTCACCCCCGGAACAGGTGAGTCCCACAAGTTCCTTATTTTTTTTTACATGAGGGATGAATGAAAGGATTGCGTTAATATCAAAACCCAACATTCGCCACCACGCCTGTAAAGTGTCCACCCGAAAACCTGTATCTTATTCACAAGTTTGAGACTTGCTACTACGCAAAGTGCGGAACCAGAATAGAGAATAAACGTCAGTCCCTGTTCGGGATAACACGCGGGACGGGTTTGGCTTGTGAATGCGCGTGCGCGTGCGCCTTCGCCCGTGAAGATGTGCGCGAGAGACGGCGACCTCCTCGCGCTTGCGCCGGTTCTATTTGTGTTCGCCTTCGTCACTTCGTACGCCTTCAGTCAGTCGCAAAGCTCTACCGTCCGCCCGGCGCGTCTCTGCCGCCCAAACCGAATTTCTAGTCCGCGTGCCCGGCCTCGGGCGGGCTGGCGTGCGCCATGGCTGATCAGCCGCCGCGTCCTCCGCCCAATAACCTGCTATTTTGCGGGCCTCCACCTGCTCTACCGACCGTTGTGCTTTTGCCCAGTGACGTTGTGCGTGAAATAAACTCCCTCGATGCAGCACCGGATCCCACCTTCACACAAACATGCGATGCGGATGGTTTGCAAGACATAAACAATGTGGGTGTGCCAACATACGAAGGATTTTTTGGTGATGAAGTGAATAATAATAGTGAATTGATGGCAGAGCAGCAGTTACTTTCGGATAGTTATTTAAAAAGAACCCAAAGCTTCGATATATCTGATATCTATGCTGCAAAACGTGTAAATGGTTACGATGCTAGTGCTTTTAGGCATAGAAGATCTGAGCCAGATTTATCTAAATTTGGACTATTTCTGGAAGCTGAAGTAACAGTAGAATGTGAACCCCAAGAACCTCCTTCCTTAGTTCTCAACAATCCTTTCTACGACGGTTCCTACGCAATGGATCCTTCCCAAATAAACCAAAGTATGGTTATGATGCCGGAAAATTATCTTGCTTTTGAAGATTCCTTCGTGCCGTGGAAATTTAGACCGGAAGTCCTCATGGACAGAGATGGTAATTCTGAGCTGTATTATGATGGCGTACCTTTAATACCTTCTAATGATCCCTGGTCTGCTTACGGCGCCGAAAATGCAGGATTTCATTATTATAGCCCACAATTCATTGCCCCTATTGGAGAACAGGATGGAATACATTACATGCCTCTGGCAGATTTTGAGTATGCCATACCTCAGTACATGAATCTACCAACAATCGAACAAGCCAATGTGGAAACATTTCCTGATAGCAGTTGTCAATCAGAGGAAATGTCGTCATCTCATATAAAAGAGCTTGAGACGGAAGAAAATACAGGTACTGGTTCCCAAACAGAAGTCGGGGCACCAGCAGTTGCTTCAGCCATTAGTAGTAATGTAGTTAGTGAAGATGAAAAAACAAGTGCCATAGATTCGTCTATTACCAATAGAGAATCAACCCGTAGTGACGAATCGTTCAACGCGGACATTAGTAATGATGTCACTTCTAGTTTAGCATTCATGCCAAGCAGTAAAAGCTCACAAGTGCCGTGTGGTGTGGACGATACTAGTGATGATACTTCCCCGTGTTCCACCGACTACCAAGAAGCATCCGCTCTAGACCTCGTCCAGAGTCTCGATGATCTTTCCTGTGGCAGTTCGGACTTCTCTCAAAGCAGAGATGACGCATCGCCATCGTGTCCTGATCCACCAAAACCCGATATCGTGGTAACGAATGATGTTGGTAGTAATCAAAATGATAGCGACGGCACCTACGCTCTAGAATCAAATGAAACACTTACGAATGTACCTTTAAGTAAATTGCCGTTCATTCCAATTCATAATAAATTGCTATCAAATCTACCTCCCGTACCGAATAGTTTAATTGAAAAAGATGCATTACCAAATACACAATTACAATCACCGCAACAAATGGTTGCTACTTCTCAAACTGTAGACATTGCAAATGTAGCTAAAGAAAACAAATGCAATTATCAAGCGCCTGAGAGTTTAGGTCCTGAAACCACTACTAGTCAGAGTATAGGGAAAATAACCCAACCACCCCATCCTCCGGATGTACCGACTGCTTGGCTGGCACCGAGACCTTCGAACAGTGAACAAAATGCACTACCTGCGAGCGTTACATCACCATCACAAAATAGTGTTACACAAGCAGCACCTCAAATAAAAGTACAAAGTGCAGAAAGAAAGCCTTCAAATAATGAAAGGAGCCTTCAGCCTCCACAAAAACTATCTCCTCGCACCGCGCAGCCTGCTGTTGAAGTTCAGCCGTCCTGCTCTTACGTGCCACCAGCACATCCTCAGCAGTCAGCTCAGACAGCACAACTTAAACCTAAAGAAGTTGAGGTCAGTTGATAAAAGTGTGTAAAACATAATGGTTGAAAAATCTCAATTGAAATAGTAAAATGTATTAAAAGTATAAACGTTGCGCGCAACGCATTGCCAGCAAACGTATTGAGAGCAGTGCGCATCTATTTTAGCGTGTATTATTAGGTCAAGGGTTTATTTAATAACCATTCTTGTACGGTTATTTGTTTATTTTATACGGTATAACTCAACTCTATAGGTATTAAATTAACCCTAGACTATCGAAGCTTGATCTTTATTATTATAATGTCGCGTCGTTATTTTGATTCTATAGTCACCGTGTCATTAATAAGCTTAAATAGCTGAGCTTCGTTTACAGCCATAATAAATATACTTCATAAATTGAACTAACTCCTCTTCACTTAACCTGGTTTGACTCCTGCTTGGTTTAAACGTCAACTTATTTGTATATAGTAACGTTTATTGCGACTATTAAACATTTTTGTGGTTATTTTCGTAGCGGCGGCATAAAACAACAATGAAATGTTATGTGCATATCAGTATTATACAGTGGCTACGTATGTCAAAAATAGATTAGCAGCTGGCACATACAAGAGCGCTGCGTGGTGCTGATAGCAATGGCTAGATGGCGCCACAGTGCGCTGAAAGGAAGGACGCATGCGCACAAAAATAGGTCCGCGATGATCACCTTCACCTAGGAGAATCGCAGAATGCCGCGCTCTGATAACAAGCACACCGCTGCCGCTGCGCGCGCGCACTGCCCACGCCCTCACCAAGAACATCTAAATCGAAAGCAATTAATTAAAATAAAACGCTGATTTGCAGCATTCCGGAAAATTACAATGATTAACCGTACGCAATTATGTTTAGCACATAATTCTTAAATTTGTAATGTTTTTTTTTTTTTTCATTTTTAAATAATCACTTTGATACTTTAAATAAATCTGTAAATTATTGCTTCTTGTCGTTTGCAAGTGTCGTGTGGACCCACGCGAACACATTTGCCTAATCGAGAGTCATCAAGAGGCGTCTCTGCCTCAATTGTTTCGATTGTAATACAAAATATCTCAATTGAAACCCGTCGTAGCCGGATCGTGGTGGATTTGCAGGGATACTAACCAAACCAAACGTCTTAGGCACTGACACGCACAGGCTACTATTACCAGTTTGCTATCCCATTTTTTTTTAAACTGACACTTTTAATAGATATCGATATTTAGTGATCAAATTAACTAAAAACATTACAGAACCAGAACTTTAATAAAAAGCATATTTTAAAAGTTTTATATTTTGACACTGGTGCGGCACCTTATGTTGTGTGTGATGATAACGATAACCTTAGTGCATCAAATCATCTATGGTCTACGTGACTGGTTTGGGTGTCTGCGTCTGGTCTGGAGCCCTCTAATTTCTTAATCTTGTTTATTATTTATTTATTTGTCTTGTGGCCTTTTAACCGATAATATACCAAACGTTGTTATCTTATTTCCTACCTCGAATCTATTTTATTTATGCTCTATTAGTAAGAAAGGTGTTTTTGTTTGTTTAATTGATTTTTATCGATAAAACTACTTATTATTAACTAACTGATTTTGTAAACTATTTACGATTAGATTTTTCAATATCTTATATCCATGGCTAGTTTATTATTATAAACAACCACGCCCTTCGAAGTTCCAGATCCGGTTTATTAAAATACTTTAGCATCTTATCTAAGTTCTTTTTAAGAGGATTGGTCATGGCCGTAAGAATCCGCGAGCTTTTTGTATGGAAATTTGCAGGTAAAGACTCCTGTTAAGTAAGTTCAATGTGGATAAGTCCGTCTACAGGGCAACTCCGTCTACCGACTATAACTTCAGCATTTAAATAAGAGCGCGGATTACTTTGTGGTCGATAAAACCAGTATTGTAGTGTTAGTTCAAATCACATGGCGCTAGTAGCATTATGTGGCTAGAAAAAAAAATAGCCATTATTTTGTGATGGTGTGCCAGTCTTACCCTGTATAATGAAGAATGCCGGACTTCCCCACATTTACCTTAACTTAAACTTTGCTTATGATACCCATTACGATCGTTATCGTTTTCTGAGATGCAAAAGTATCTGAAATAACGGACTTATGTTTAGTTACTCTTAAATGAAATTGCTATATTTAGTGATCGAGATAGTTGTAACCGCCTCGTTATAGTCAAGTTAGAGGTCAAGTTCGCAATCTGTACTGGCTTAACTCGGTATCGCGTATCATTAATACGAAGCAAGTCGAGATACGGTCTGATAAATGCGGCCCGCCCCTCGCTTTGTTGCCCACCTATCTATTTGGTAATGCGGGGTTCCTTCCGGCCGGCCTTGCCGATGCCGATATGCCCCATATTGCGCCGCACCATCACCAGTACACCACCGCCCGCCTGGTCGCCTCGTGAGCTCGAACACTAATAACCCCCCGCCGATACTCTTATTTAAACTTGCACACGACTATTACAGTTTTCTACTACAAATTAAACTAATCTGACAACTATCAAGAAGGTCAAGGCTGGTAATTATCCACTCGTTAGAAAAAAATAATAGCTTTTCACTGTCAGCTCTATCACAACAAGGCGGTTTTATGCTCCATGTTATCTAATCTAAACAACCAAATTCAGGAGTTTTTAACATCTTTTTAAATTTAGTTCTTACAACTTGGCAGATTCCAATCGGGGTCATAAATATTTGCAATTATGGTTATCGGTTGTTCACATGTATGAACTAGTATTCCACCCGGTAGTTCACCCGTATTTTATTAGTTTTTCTGATACACAGTAAGAGCATAAACACATTTACACGCGGTAAAAAGATGCCTGTATCTATCAGGAATTGATAAAGAAAGAAATTTAAAAAGATGTTAAAAACTCCTGAATTTGGTTGTTTAGATTAGATAACATGGAGCATAAAACCGCCTTGTTGTGATAGAGCTGACAGTGAAAAGCTATTATTTTTTTTCTAACGAGTGGATAATTACCAGCCTTGACCTTCTTGATAGTTGTCAGATTAGTTTAATTTGTAGTAGAAACTGTAATAGTCGTGTGCAAGTTTAAATAAGAGTATCGGCGGGGGGTTATTAGTGTTCGAGCTCACGAGGCGACCAGGCGGGCGGTGGTGTACTGGTGATGGTGCGGCGCAATATGGGGCATATCGGCATCGGCAAGGCCGGCCGGAAGGAACCCCGCATTACCAAATAGATAGGTGGGCAACAAAGCGAGGGGCGGGCCGCATTTATCAGACCGTATCTCGACTTGCTTCGTATTAATGATACGCGATACCGAGTTAAGCCAGTACAGATTGCGAACTTGACCTCTAACTTGACTATAACGAGGCGGTTACAACTATCTCGATCACTAAATATAGCAATTTCATTTAAGAGTAACTAAACATAAGTCCGTTATTTCAGATACTTTTGCATCTCAGAAAACGATAACGATCGTAATGGGTATCATAAGCAAAGTTTAAGTTAAGGTAAATGTGGGGAAGTCCGGCATTCTTCATTATACAGGGTAAGACTGGCACACCATCACAAAATAATGGC